>VZSE01003880.1:1075069-1163551 GCA_013398275.1 Promerops cafer
TAAATTTTAAAATTCTATTATTTAAGAGATTTTTACTTATTTAAGATATATTTTTATTTATAATTATAGGAATATAATTATAATTTGTTCATTTGTTGGAAAAGTTGTGGGTGTTGTTTCTTGGGGGTTGTTTTGGGTTTTTGTTGTCTCTTTTCTTTTAATTTTTTTTTGGTTTTGTGGTGAAATCTGCTGTGTGGAATACTTAGTTGTGTTACTATATACTATAATTCTTGAGAACTTGTTATTGAGACTCGTCTTCCCTGAAATCATAAGGCAGTAGGGTGCTGCTTCTTGCTTCTTAAATGCATAATAAAGTTACTTGCTGTTGTTCAGTGTAGCTAGGTTGATACTCCTTGTGAAATATGTCTAGCACCTTGCAGTCTAATTTGGATTTTGATGTGGAGGAAGTCAATTCAGGAGCTGGGATAAGGGACCATGTTCCCATTACTTGTGGCATTTCTCTTCCCTGAAGGTTAAAGTGAGAAGCATCACCAGATTAGTGCTGCTTCTTGTATGGCTGACTCAGGTGCTATCACTGTGACATGTTTTTCCTATTGCTTCTGAAATATTCTGTGGCATTCAGCCTTATGTTAAGTATGTAGTTGTCAATAATTTCTGTGACTAAGAGGCCTTGTCCTCATGTCACACTGCCCCCAACTATGACAGCTGCAGAGTCTACAGAGCTGTGCTGTAATGAGGCAAGAGCTCTGGAGAAAAGTAAATTATTGTTGCAGTAGGTAGGTATGCCAAGAATTTAATTTTTTTGAGCAGCACAGGCAACTGGCATTTCAGTGGCTCTGTATGAGACATTTTTTGGTTGTCAAAGCCCAGATGAAGAGGAGCTGTAATGCAATGTGTTAAAATGTCATAACCTAAAGACAGAAATAACCTTAACACATTACAGATATGTCCCTATGGATGAAGGAGGGATTGAATTATATAAGCAAGTTACTTATGTGCACTGGTAGTTAAAATGGCACAATTCTTTTCTTATAACCCTTTTCTTACAACCCTGCTTGAGTCTGTAAGTGCTGTGGAATTATAAGTTTTGTTTTAAAGAGGTAACATTTTTGAATACATTTCAGTTCACATGAAAAGTAGGGGCCGAGAGCAATGATTTGGGGCATGCATAGCTCAAACAGCACAGAACTCCTGGTTCTCAGTGTGTTCCAATTCCCTCTGTTTCACTACTAATTTATCTTGATTCTACTAGCAATAGCATTAATAACAGCATGTTTCAATCTGTATTTTTCTCCTATGATTTCAGTATAAACCAACATCACAACTTTGGTGTATGGGCAGGTAGAATTGTGTCCACCATGTTAGTGTTCCACACCACCTTAATTGGAATGACCTTATCTCCAAAGGCACATTTATTGATGCTCTTCAGTTGGCTGCACAAACTCGCTTCCCAAAGAAATCTCACTGCAATTCAGACATCAGATATCCCAACAACTGCAATTTTAAGATTCTCCTGAGTAACTTGAATGCCCAAGAACAGCTTGCCCTGTGCAAGACAGGTCCACCACCAGGAACATTCTGAGCCTATCCTAGAGGTCACATAACCTTGCTTGCTTCAGAAGCAAGGCCAGTTGATTTTCTCTCCTGGACAAACAAGAAATCACGTGGAAACAAACAAACAAACAAACAAAAAAAAAACAAAAAAAACCACAAACCAACAAAAAAAACAACAAAAAAAAGAAAGATTAATTTTAAATCCTGATAGCATCTCTTGAATATGACCACATGCAATGCCAGAGATGTGTGCCTGAGGAAAATACCTGGTCTGTTAAATGCTTACACAACTGGTGAAGGGTACATATATATATGGTAAAATAGAAACCTGGGTACTGGCTCCTTGCTCCCCTAGACAGAACCATTCTCCAGGACCTGGGCAACCTGCCTTTAGGAAGGCTTATGAAATGGAGAAAACTGCCTCAGGGTGTGCACTGATACTATTTATCATATTTTTATTACTTGTTTACTACAAGTAAAGATATTGGAGCAGCTGAGATGTTTCAGCATTGCACATTTCATTATTTTCAGATCTGAAGTGCAGTGTGTCTGATCCTAGCTGCACAAATTAAATACTAATAATCATTCAGCTAGGTGAGTCCTCTGTGTATTGCAGATAATTACCCTTGTTTTAGAAAATAGACATTTGTCCACATTTGTCATCTGTGTAATTCACTGAAGTGGAGACGAATGTAATAAAATGACCCTTGGGTAAAGAGATCTTTTTGTTTTGTTTCTGGAGGGGGAAAGTTTTCCTGAAACTGTCACTCCTGGATGAGCTGATTAGTTTTTACCTTCATTATATTCCTGTTTTCCACTGCACTGCAAAGCATGAATAAGCTCATGGCTTTTTCTCTGATGGTTTGCCCCCTGTATTTCTCTGTGTAAATTATTTTTTTCATTTCCGTGCTTACCAAGTCAGAGTTTGCTTGCCAGTGATGGAAATTCTGGACTGAACAGTACCAATTAGACTCATTTTTTATGTGTTAAATTCTCCTGAAATGCTTTACTTTGGAGTTATATTTATGAGCAGTCTATATTCCCTGTGCTGTACCTTCCAAATATTAAGTTGGGAGGGAGAAGAGATTTAAAGAGAAACAATCTATTTCCTTTAGGGTTATAATGAGATAATATCATCAAAAGGTGCCTCTTTTAGTTATGTACATAACTTATTCAATGTAACAGTGGTTTGACTGAAATACAAGTGCAAAAATATAAACAGTAAATAAATGACAGGCCATCATTTACCTCAGACTAGATCTCCTCAGCCTACCTTATGCCATACCTGAGGAGAAATAAGGATGATTTGGGATTCAGGGTAGGAAGCAGACATGCCACTGAGGTGACTTTTAACTGTTGCTGTGTTGGTCCTATGTTTGAGCAAGCACAGAAAAGAAGATTCAAACAGCTGATGGTGTCCTTTAAAAAAGCTTTTCTGTCTAAATTTAGAAAATTCTTTTCCAAGTCTCCAAAGGATCTTTCCAGAGACAGTGAAAGTGTTCATAAATAACCCCTCACCTTAGTAACAATACATAACACAGCCTGGATTGCTGGGATTTCAGCATCCCCTGACCAGCTGGGTATTGTGCATCTGTCAAGCCTCTGCAGCTTCCCTGTATTGCTGACTGCCTATGATAACAAAAAA
Source organism: Promerops cafer (assembly GCA_013398275.1). Classification (NCBI taxonomy): domain Eukaryota; kingdom Metazoa; phylum Chordata; class Aves; order Passeriformes; family Nectariniidae; genus Promerops; species Promerops cafer. The sequence continues at coordinate 1,078,230 of VZSE01003880.1, forward strand.
AAAAAAAAAAAAAAAGCAGAAAAGATTTTTGTGTTTTAGGAATTGTTGTTAACTCTTACTAGTGCAACATTTCTTCTTTAGCTGCTGCCAATAAAAGAGTGAGTCTTTGGCATGAGAAATTTGTGGCAGCGGCAGCTCTTTGGCAGCCCTGCACTCTCTACATGCTGCTGAAGATAAACAGTGTCTGAAAGCCTTGGTGCCATAACGCTTCCCTTTTATTCCTGATTTTTGCTGCAGGTTGGGGAGTTCAGAGCCCACGCTGCAGAGTGGACAGCCAACGTCACCGCTGAGTTCAAGGAGACTCGAAGGCGCCTGAGCGTGGAGATCTACGACAAGTTCCAGCGGGCCACCTCCATCAAAAGGAAGCTCTCTGCGGAACTCGCCGTCAACCACAGCCAAGACCTGACCCCCTGCAAGAGAACACTGTCAGTGAACCACCTGACCAGCGAGAAGGACCTCTTGCCAGCTCTGACAAAGACAGACAGCATTTACATGAATGGTTTGACGCCACACTGTGCAGCAGAAGAGATAGCCGTGATCGAGAACATTAAGTAGCCATGACTTTGGATCCCAGCCTTTGGGAAGCTCTTGGCTTAACCTAGCCATACATCTTTTTTTTCCACCCTGTTGATGACCAGTGCTAGCAGCATTTTATATGTGTGCATGAGTTCCACAGAAAAACTACAGTCCCGAGTTACCATCGCATCTCTTCAGAGACACGAAGACGAATGGCACTGCTGTTTCCGAAAGATGCTGGAACAAGCAATGTTTTCTGCCTTTATCTGCCCAGACTGTTTTTCACTTCTAATGTGCCATATGGCCTCACGAATGAATCTCACTTGTTTATGGTAACAATGTAGCTTTGAGGGATCAGTCCTTAAAATTTCAGGGTCTACCTTACTGAGCCTAGGAATGGACCATTTCTGGACTACAACACATTTGTAAATGGCAAGAAATTCTTATGCAGCCTTTTACCTAAGAAATTTTGGTCAGTGCCTTATCTTTTGAAAAACCAGAACCTCTACAGTTCCTGTACAACTTCTGTTTGTTTGGTTTTTTTGCATGAGAAGTGTATTTCATTTAAGCCTTTCGTTCTTCTTGAAATGGTGGTGTTTCAAAGGTGTCTGCTGTGAAGATACCAACCAGCATGAATGAATGCCAAAACTCAACAATCCCCAATTGATGTTCTTAGCTCCAAATTTAAAGGCACTGCAGTTTCAAAAGTTGCAAACCTGTCCCCCAGAAGCATTTTGTTTTACTCAGGTCCAGCTGATACTTGTTCACGCTGACTTGTAGGGTTTGCAGACCCTTTTCAGGTCTTAGTTTTCCAAGCAGTGTTCAGCAGTTGTTTTTCTCTGCATCAGATGTACCAAAAAAATCTGCAGCTTATCTATCACTAAATAATTTGGTAGATGACAAGAGCAAATAAAAATTACTGTTTTGATGAGAGGCAGGGGGAGGCTTTAAATTGCTATGTTCTAATAATCCCATCCAAAAAAAACAATGCAGAAGAATACAGCTATTTTTAATAAGCATAAACCTTCTGCCAGATATTTGGTATGAAAAGGATTCTTAATTTCCTTTTTAAGCCAAGTCACCCCAGAGGCTACATGATATTTTACCCGGGAATCCTGGTGGAGTGCTTTCCTGAATGTCACGTGGGCTGCCTGTGCCAGAGCTGTGGCTAACGTGGGAATGCAATTGAAACTGGTATCACTGTGACTTTCTACATTTCAAATAGAGATGGCTCTGAATATCAATGCAGGCATGAAGAAGAGCTGATAAATAGCACAATCTGAATACCGATGATTGTTCAGACAGGATAGGCTGACAAGAAGTAGATCTAAACCAGACTGTGGGTTTTCTTTATTGGTTTTAAGAAAACACATTAATTTTGTACCTTCTGTTTTGCTTATAGGTGTACATGAGATTCAGAAGAAATGCAGGATGGAATGGATAATTTTTCATTTTTTTCCTTATGTTAGTCTATTGTAACCTGGCTGTACATAAAATGAATAGAACAGGCCTTAAAGAAAAATTTAGGCTCTGTAAATTAAAAAAGAATGGGACTTTGCTGATTGGGCATGATTCAAGTGGCAAATCTTACAGCATCTCTGACCATTAGATAACATGCAAGATATGAATGTTCATGTTTTTTGGATGCTTAGCTTGTTTTCTAATAAATATAAGTTAATATGTAAATTCAGTGTAAATATCAGTCAATTAACATTTACAGAGAGTACGCTTTTAAAACTAAGAAAGTTCCATGACACAGCACCGAGCAATGCTCTTATAACAAAGACCCTTGTCTCCCCAGCACAGTGTTCTGAATGTCCACATGGCAAGGGTTCTTCTTGCCATGTATAAACTGTGAATTGTAATGAAAAATAAAGTTTTTAATGAAAATAAGTTTTCCTGAATCTCCTGCTTGCTACAACTGGAATGCTAAGGAATAATTTGTGAAACTGATTTTTATGCTTTCATTGGTTACAGAGTATAGCAGTTTGCCACCTGCTTTAACTTAAGCTGGTTTAGCAATAAAGGCTTGACTTACCCAGCACAGAAATTACTATTTTTTTTTCCTTGATATTAAAAACTATGCTCTTTGGTTGCCATACCTTAAGCTGTGTTTCTTGCTATTTTGTTTCAAAAGCTTACCACGTTTCCGTTTCTTCATCACATGCTACAGAGCTTCTGGCAATTGCTCCATCCTTGCCCTTGGGGAGGTGCAGGGGGCTCTGCCCCTCTGTGCTGCTGCAGCTTCTCGTGTGGCTGCTGGTACCTTTCTGCAGAGTGTGTGAACAAGCAGCTCTAAGGACAGTAGATTTTCATACTGCAGCAGTTTTTTCTACGGTGAATATTTTACAGGAGCCTCTTTAATTAGGTCTTGGACAAGGGAATGAGAGCCCACAGCAGCCTGGTGGTAAGTGAGGAAGACTGAGGTTCTTGTATTGTTTCAATCTGATGTGTGTGGGGTGTGTTTTAGTGCCTTTTGGAACTGATTTTTCAGAAAGGGACACAGGTAATGTTCAAAGTTTATTGTCCTTGATTCCCTGAGATATCTTAGGTTAAAGCCTTGTTTCCAGTTACCAACCTAGAGAAGTGCTTGGCCTTGTGGTTTCTTTCATTTTAAAGAGTCTCAGGACCTGCTGAAAAGAGAATAAATTTTGGAGATCCTGTGGCAATGTTTGAGATACAAGTATGGATACTTAAACCCATTCAATTTTTATTTGCTTTGACTTTTGAATATGATCTCTGGGAAAAAAAATCCCTGTTAACTTATATTTCTTTTTTCACTTTTGTAACAGATCTAAATTATCCTCCCTTACCAAAATAGACCTACCTGTGGGGAACAAAGCATAAATAAATAAAATTCTTTATTTGGAAGTTTAATAACTGAAGGAGAAAAGATGCCAGATGGTATAGGTAGGTAGAGTTATCATGATCTAAACATGTCCAGTGTCATTAAAGTTACTGGAAAATCTTTTTCTCCCTCTCCACATACAGTGATAGACCACAAAGGCTGAGGATGGCTCAGCTAATTTCTAATACTTGGTGAACTCAAAGGTTTTTCTCTTTACTCCTGTAAGAGCAGATTTTTGTATTTAAAAAACAGTCTTTCTTGCCTCTGGAAATTCTGCATAGCTCTTTTTCCCTTCCAAATATGGAGCTACCCAAGCATGAATTAGGATCCATTTGTACCTTGTTTTCTGTCACCCATACATGGAAGCATTTCAGACTTGGTATATGCTTGGTACTTAAGCAAGCTTGTGAAAATAGTAAAGGGCTGTTTTCTTTTATACTGAAAAAAAAAAACCCACAGTGGGAAAATGTTCTGGATGAGAGACAAATTATGGCACATAAGAATCTATAAAGACACACGCGCCACCTAACAGAACAATTTATTCCTCAGTATTACAGTAAACACTTCATTTAAAAAAACAATTTGAAATCTCTTGAAGGGGTAGCTAGAGGTTATCTGTATTGTTTTCTGTTAGCTGATAATCTTGGTTGTTTTTTTATTTTTTCTTCTTTGTATTCTTTGGTGTGCTGTACCTGATAAAGTGTCTATGTTGATGAAACCCTCAATTTTTGGGTAGCCCTGCGTGAGAGTCAGGGAGATCGAGTTGCAGAGAATTTGTACCATGCCCCATTCTTGCTTGAGTACCTGGGCAAGAACTGTCTTTGGCATCCTCTCCATGTGCTTTGTAGTCCCAGGCTGCCTCTCCCCCTTTTTTCTAATATTTTGGGAGCCTTGAGGTGCTACTGTCAGAGCAGTGAAAAGCATGGAAGGATCAAATCCAGAAGCTTGCTGAATCTCATGAGCATCCCAGTCATGTCCATCTCTCTCCACCTCTTCCTGATTCCATAGGAGGAAAGCTCGAGGGTAGCAGAAACCCACAGAAAAGCTAAACCTCTAAAGTTTCCACCCTTGACCTGAAATGGACCTTCCTTAGGTCACACTCTGAGACAAGGATGGCAGGTGGGAGATTTGTACTTTTGTTTAGAGTTCTTCCTCCTCCAGCATTATTCCTACACCAATGAGCTCTAAAGAGGAACACAACACACCCTGCAGAAGAAGAAAGGAGGCTGCTCTTCTTGGTCAAATGTACATGCACATCAAAAGTGGATATGCATTTATAACTAATTCCTGGGAAGGAGATGTTCCTGTCAGGGAAACTACCTACAGTGTTGAAATACAGCAGTAATGCTTCTAATAAATTCCTGTCATACAGTTACGTGATAATTAGCTTTTCTTTCCTACCCTGCAGTACTGTTTGAAAGGAAAGGAGTCTATATATATGGAGAAATATACATTTTGCATGACTTGCAGAATTAATTATTTTATCATTAGAAAAATAATAACTTTTTGTTTCTGTTGCCCTGCAGATCTAAATGAACAACGTAACCTTATAGTGAATAAAGTGTTCCTTTTGGGAAAAGTAGACAAGATGCTGATTTACTGTTATTGGAAATGACAAGCTGTTTAGCTACATGGAAATTAAAAATGTCAGCTTTCTCATTTGACCAAACATTCTCTGCTTTGACAAATTATTGTTACAATTGTAAAGAGCCTTTGTGAGAATCGATAGGTATAGTTTTATTGCCCTCGTAAAAGTTGAGTTTTTCAATTTTTGACCATTGCTTATCATGCTTTTATGAACTTTCAGAGGAATATATTGAGTAGGCTTGTAAACAAGTACATTACTTATTGTAGAACAATAAGTCCCCTTCAAGCATAACAACTGAGGTAGTAGCATATGCAGCTTTATGTTCTGGACCCAGATATATTTGTGCCTTTAATATGTATTGACATTGTTACATCTTCTTAAATTGTCTAAAAAGCCCACTTTGGTATAATGACTATAGTTTCATGTAAACTCCGTGATTTGAAAATATAGCTCAATTTTAAGTCAGTATCTTAGAAAATCAATAAAATTCTCAACTTTTTATGAATGATAACAGTCTATCTGCACTGGTGATGTAATAAATCATATCTTATTGATTGGCTCTTTTAGTTATTTCTAAATATTGGCTGTTTTCCTACCTAGTTGCTGGAGACAGATAATTATGAAGAAAGCAACTCATCTCCATGGTTTGTGATCAATACACTATGACTGGGCTGCTGGTATTAGAATTCTTAGTGGTTAAAACTATGCTATTATGTTCTGCCCACACTGTTACTAATTATTAGTAGTATTCATTAAATTCTCAGGGTGCACTGATTTTTCTGGGAATGTCACAAGAGTGTTTATATAGACCTCTCTAGTTTGACTTTGGCAAACAAATGTACTTAGTGAGAAACTCCTTTAGAAGGATTGACTGTGTTAATTCAATTGTTAATAATAGCTAATTCTCAAGACTAATTATATGCAGCCAGATCTTCATCCTCCAGAGAAAGGCATGTAACAAATGTATAATAGAGATCCTGATGGGAACGTACTATTTGTCATTGGCAATAAATAACAATATTCTTTAGAAGATAAGCAACACCCTGAAATGACTCCTTAAACAGCATTTTAGTGTCAGCTCAATTTGTTTTTCTTTCACTATTAATTTGATCCTTCAAATTAAACAGGGTGTTCTGATAAGTTTTGCTGAAGAAATACACTTGCTGTGAAAGATGTATTTTAGTCTTGTTTGGCTCAGGGGATACTGAGACTAGCCTTAGCTGAGTGACTAGGAAAGTGAACATATATGTTGAAAACTTTCTTATGGGAACATGAGAGAATACATCACTGTACTGCTGATTTTGACTTTTATACCAGTGACAGGTCTGCTTCTGTTTTGTGTGGATTTTGCTTTTTCTGCAAAATTATAGTATTCAGTGTTCATGAACTCAAGCACGCAAAGCCCACTAGATATGGTAGGAAATGTGATAAAGAGAGGTTCTGCTTCAACTATCCCAGTTGTAGTTAGATACCTTTCTCTGTAATGTATCAGCATTCAGAATCATTTGTCACCTTGCTTGTTCTTTAGCAAAAGAGAAGGATTTTACAGATCTGAAGGCATCATGTTGCACTTTTGGACACAATAATAACCTGAAAGTTGCAGGCTGGGCCCTTCTGAACTGCAGACTGATAAGTCACAAAGTCTGAATGCTTTTTTAATAGAGAATACCACAGTGGCTTGTAGCAAAAAGAAGCATAAAAAATGCAGCTCTGCTGTGAGAAATGAAAGTGGGAGTAACGTGTCATGTACTATTGTACTTCATAAAGTGGAGGTGGTACAGACACAAAGACCTTGTCATTTCTCAGTGTCCTCAGGGACTGTCAGGAGAGAGTCAGAGTGTAGCCTGCGTTATATCACTGTGCTCTTGCTCTTTTGCAGGCTCTGAACGTGCCCCAGCTGTAGAGGTACTGTACCTTCCTGGGTGCCACTTGGCTGGCAGTGGTGGGCTAGCTTGGCAGGGGTTCACTTTCTCTTGCTCGCATAGCGCAGGTGGAGTAAGAAGAGATGGGTTTGGCTGTTGTAGGAATAACTTGCTGTCCTTTGGAAAGAGGCAGGACACACCTGAATGCTGGAGCAATTTCACTTTGGCTAATATGAAGTCCTTAAAACTGTTTTATGTAGAGAAATGTTTTTGGAAAAATGGATTCCTATTTGCTCTACCAAGATCAGAGCAGAGGCTGCAGTTTTGTTTTATCACTGCAGCTGCACGCTGCTTTTGAGCTTGGCTTGCCTCTAAATGAGCAAGGCTAGCACAGCATTAGCACTGGAAGTGGTTTCTGCTTGTGTAGGCATAAACTACAAAAAAAACGTTCCTCGAGAATTAGAAATGAAAACATTCCTCCAGATTCAAGCTGCTGGTTGGTGATCATGGAATCAGGTTTAGAAAGGAAACTTTTATTGTCAGTATAGGGCTGCATTTGCACATTGCTCCGTACTTACTGCCTTTAGCAGAGCTGCCTTCTCCAAGAATAAAGGATTACAATGGAGAACATGTAAAGCCCTTAACGAGAGGGCACACCATAAACCTTTCTTCCTTTCTATTACAAATCCAAAGACAGTTTCCTGTACAGAAAAAACAGAGTGCAGTAATGCACCACTATCTACAAAGATAAGTCAGGATATTTTCCTTTCATTCTTTTTGTTGTTGTTTCTGTTTATGTCTGTGGGCTAGAGTTAAAAGAATTCATACATTTTAATGTGGCATCTTGCATATTAAATGTAACTCATCGAAGCAAATTTATGTGCTGTTTGCCTCTGGTTTGCACATTTTGGTCCTGTTAGAAGTTAAAAAACATTCTCCAGTGTAGGTGAAGAAGGGCTATTTGTGAAAAACATATGTGAGAAATGGTTAAGAAGGAATAAGCATCTGACTAGTGTTTTCCCAATTAATATGCCAGAAATTTTGGAAAAAAATATATGTTTATGTGGAGACCATGGCATGACATGATGCTTGAAGAGGACATGATCATGTGCAGATCACCACGGGGTTGCCACGTCTTGCAGAGAGCTGTTGGAATTGCATGCAACAAGCATAAAGCTACTTTTCTACCTCTTCCCAGATATGTGCTTGTCAGTTTGGTAATTTAGCAGCAAAAAACCTCTTTTTTGAAGCCAGTTGGAAGAAGAGGAAGACGGGATCCTAACCTGAACAATGGGGACAGCTGTGGTGATTGTATCAAGTCCACAAGTGTCCTTTTCTCCACCTGTGCTATTTGGGAGCTGTGTGATACCTTGACAACTGAAGTGCTGTCTAATCTCTGCAGATATATAGCTTGGGTCTGAAACTGTCTGTAAGCCTCCACTAACTCAGAAATAAAGAAACTAAAAATGATTTCAAAGAAGTAATAGCAATTTTTTGGAGACAGTTATTACCTTGGGGGCTTTTGATGGTCTGTCTGTATTTGAGCTATAGCTGAGGTAAGGGGTTATTACAAATTGGCATGAAAAGTCAGGGTACTCTAAACTCGGGTTCTTTAAATTTGACTTTGTATTCCTTTGGCATCTTACAGATGATGATAAAAATCAGAATTAAAAATCACTACCCTGAAAATTCCTTACAAGAATCCCCAAACAACAAAACCCAAAACCAAAACAGTCAAACAGTTTGGCAAATTCATTCTTTCCTCACTATTTTCCAGCAATATCTCAGGGTCTGAGTTCCAGCACATTCTTCCCTTTGTGCTTGAGAGAAACCCTCTGCAAGTATTTTATCCCCTTTTCTGCAATCTCTAAAGAATTCCCTTTTACAGTGGTAAAAAGAGTCTTTTATGGCTGCTGGCATGCCCAGAGCAAATTTGTTGTGGTCACTCATTTTGTTTTGTTTCTATTTTGCTGAGATATTCCATATATCTCTGTATCCTTTTCTTGTCCTGGGGTTTGGAGACAAGGGTCACCTCTTCTCTGCTCTACTCTCTGCCTTGTCCAAAGAGGTTCTTTGTTCATGGCTGGTTCATACTGTAGAAATGCAGATTCATGTTGTGATCATACAGTTGTTATCTTTTCACTGGCTTAGATACCAAAATGTCTCGTTTCTCTCTTGTGGCAAGACAAATGAGTCATCTTGAATACCCCCACCATGTAGGCTCTCAGGAATTTCTCATGTTCCCTTGATTCCTTGGTTTGTTTATTGCCTTGGACATCTAGTGAAGTGCAGGGTGACTCTGAAAGAAAGAAAATTATTGCTTATAGAAAAAATCTTTTTGAATGATGATGTTAAAAAAAAAATTGTCTTCAGGGAAATAATTAGGATGATATAATTCTTGACCAATACAGTTTACTGGGAATGCTTATGTAATAAATAAATAGTAGTTTGAAGTATGGGAACCACAGATAAATATGTAAATTTTGTTTGTAAGGTTTATTTGAGAGCATTCTAAACATCTGTCAAGTCATCATAATGACAGGCATGTAAAATTAAAACCAGCTCTTGGGGTTTGGACTTTTCCCCCAAGCAGAACTGCTGGCTCACTGCAACTTCCCAGTGTTAGGCTGAAAACCAGCACTCGTTAAATATCCTAATTTTTCTTCAGAATAGGCAAACCTTTGAGTACAGACTCCTGGAAAGTGCATGAAGGGGAATAGACTGTGGATCCATGCTTTAGGCTGCAACAACGGTTACCTCCATAGTCCCTTTCATAGGAGATGACAGCAATTATTAATTTGCTAAAAGATATGCTGCCAAATTTCAGTAAAATGCTGGACATGAATCTTCTTTGATACGTGAGGTAGCCAGATTGGTGGAGTGTTCCAGGGGTGAAAAATCTGAGTCCATTGGCAGGTACATGAAATAAAAAAATGTACAAGAGAAAATATAAAAGGAGAGTCTTGCTTTGAGTGTTGCCTCCAAGAATCAAAAGCCCAGGAGGCAGAGTCCTGTTTTTCATGTCAAATAAGCTGTCACTAAAGGCAACATGAGAGCCTTCTCACAGGAAGCATTTATTTAAATGGATGTCTTTCCATCTGGGCAGAATATGAGGCCACAGTCTCATCTCTATACCTCTTTGACTAACTCCGTCCCCTAGTCTCCTCCTGGAGTAGGGTAAAACACAGTAGTTCCTACCCAAAGGAATTGAAGCATTGGGCAAAAAAATAGGAACACAATGTTTGTGGAGAGAATTTCAATGCTGTGTGTCTCTCCAGGTTCTAAAATTTGGTTGAAACATATTGTTAAAATGTCTTTCCAACTATTCTCTTTGATCCTGTTTTTGAAATTATGCTATTGTGCAGTTTCTGAATAAGGGCAATACCAACAAAAGTCTTTTCTTGCAGTTTCTTCTCACTTGTGCAGTTGAGCCTTGCATATAAATATCACAGCTGTTTCTGCTCCAGTAACCCACAGAGAGATATTGTCATCAGAAAAACGTGGGAGAGTGAGGACATTGCAGGAAAGGCTTTGCTCTAAATAAACACCAAGGATTAATAATTGCAAAAGCACAATTTATGCAGTGATTGGGATCTTAATACCAGTGCAATTAAGTGTAATGACATCACTAATCTGCCCGAATGTTCATTCAGCTTGGCAATCAAATCTACAAACCCAAGTCACTTGCAGGTCCGTGGAGGTCTGCAGCCACCTCAGCTCACTGTCCCTGTAGCTGAGTGGCAGAAGGGCCAAAAGCTGCTGTGGACATCTTGCAGCTGATCCCTGTGGTGATGAGGGGCACTGAACTGGAGCTGTCCTAAGCTGTGCAACCTCTGTTCCCTTCTGACCTCTTCTGCTGGCTCTGTACTACAAAGATGCACCCCGTGTATGACAGTGACAAACATGAATTCAGGCTGGGAGCAGAACAGTCAGCTTACTGTGCCACCTCAAATCACCTGAGCTTCTGGGAGATTTGCTGGTTCAACTGGCAAATTTCTGAATGAGTGACAGTGAAAGTCCTGAGCTGCCTGGAGGTGAGGGAACAGCTGCCTCAATGTTCTTTTGAGGTTCTTCATTCTGCAGAGCAGCCAAACCAACTAAAGATGTTTTTTCACCCAAGGGAGTGCTTGTCCCATCTTTGTCACTCTTGGTTTATTCCATATGTAGGAGGATAGATAGGATGACAGATGAGGGTTTTTTATTTTAATAAATTAAGCTAGGAAAAGGAAGTGGATGAAGGGAAGGAATGCAGCTTTATCTTCATCCTTCTCCAATGTCACTCCTCACACCACCTGAAAATCTTATCAAAGCCTTCAAGCCCGGAGAGGGAAATAAATGGTCATGGTATAACTTGTCTAAAAGAAAAAAAATTAAACACCCACCGTGAGAAAACACCTTCTAAGGCAATCTTTATCTAAGACTCCTAAAGGAAAGGACACAGTATGTCTAAATTTTGCTTTGCAAGTCACATGGAGATCACGAGCACAAGAGATGATGCTGGAATATCATGTGGTGGGACTGATCCACTTAGTCTGGCCCCATTTTTGAGTGACCTCTGTGCAGCTGAATTCTTACAGTATCTAAAAGCACCTGTCAACTACTGGCTTGGGGTTTTTCAGGAATAAAATATACAGTTAATTAGCATACATTAGAATAACTTTTAGCCCTCACTTTTTTATATTAAAGAACATTTTCCTTCCAATTCATAAGTCCTCAAATTTAAAAGATCAAGCTTGACATAAATAAATCTGAAATGACAGAGGCAGAGACCTCTGATCAAATGAGGGAATGCTAAGCTTTTCAGCTAACATGAAAGACTAATTACTGAAGTGAGACTTAATAATTGATGACTTCATTCCATATAGCTCTGAGATTTAGGTCCAATAAAGAATTTATGTACCTAAAAATAGTAAATACAGAACCTAATTTTCCATCATTTGGTCCCCAGATAGGGATCCAGAACCCTGTGCATATTTATTGAGGCCCTAGAGCAACAAAGCAGTCAAGAAAATTTCTCAGATCATCAGATGGGGGCTAAGCTTGGTGCCCTCAGCCTGCCCACGATTAGCCAGGCTAAACGTGACTTGGTTGATGATGCAGGGATGTGGCAGTGAGGGGTGGCTGAGCAGCAACTCAGCTTTCCTGCCTTCTGATAAGAAGCATCAGGGTTTGCTAAACTGCCATATCCTTTAGCTCCCCATTTAATCCTCATGTCTAGACCTGGTTTAAAGAATAGAAATGCCAAAAAAGCAGAAGGAAGCCTTATATTCAAGATGTGTCTGAGGATGCTGGGACATGCTTCTTCACAGTCCTTGAAATAACATGTTACTGTTGCCCCTCAAAGTACTTTGCAGGGCTTTTTACTGAAGGCTGAAGTGGGTTTTGCTACTGTCTCTTTTTACACAGTAGCTCTTACCCTGGAGCTCTCTGGGAGATTGAACTTCATTAGCAGGAATGGATGAGTTCATACATCCCTGAAGGGAAGCTGAACCATGGGGCAACAGGTCAGGCCATCAAGGCAGGATTTTACTTCTCCTGCTTGAAACTGAAGTGGAAGATGGCAAAGGATGGAGCTGAGGGGTTGGAGGCCGTGCAGCTCAGGTGCAAGGTAGTGAGTCCCACACAGCTGAGCCCTATTGCTGACTCACTGCCCGTGTAAAGCAAAGTGACAGAGCTCTTGGGGCAGAGGTTGGCAGACAGTCTCCAGCCTGGGAGACATCCCTGGGTACTAGCCTAAGGAGTCAGGCTGCATCTGGCAAAATAGCCTAATCCCAAAAATGCAGTTCTCCGGGATGGAAAGGGTTGACCCAAGCCTTCTGGTGAAACAGGGTGGAATTGGGACCTGCAGCAAGGCGTGGTTTAGGCCTCAACAATCTCTGCTCTGGCAGCTGTGCCAGGGGAGGTGACACCAGGTGGTGCAGGTGTTCCTGGTGGTAGAACTGATTGTGGTGGTAGAGGTGAAATCAAGGGGTGAGGGTGGCTGTGGTGGTGAGGTCTGTTGATCACTGGGTGGCATGGAGAGCCTGAGCCTGCACAGGGAAGTGTAAGGATTTGAAATGCCCTTGGATCATCACTGGTGCATCTTGACAAAGTGTGGTGAGTGAGCTAAAGCTAGGGGGGAGGGTTGTGTGTGGTCACTTGTTCCTGTTTTGGCACTGACTTCAGGCCATGTTGGAGAAAGGGGAGGAAGGTCTGTCTTGACTATTGGTGTTTCACTTTGGTTTTTCTGTTGGCTCTCTTGCTTTCTCGGTTTTATTTAAATAGATGGATGAGGGTCTGCTGTTGCTTTGCTTCCCACCAAGATTTCCCATGACTGGAGGGACTGTAGGTTTATGTGGCTGCCAAGTAGAGGGGCCTCTCCAGAGGTGGACTGTATGCAGGTGGAGAATCAAGGGACAGGCAGTGGGGAGCTATACTGCTCCACAATTCAAGAAATGAGTATTTTCTAGCACACCATGTTGCTGCTTTTCTCCCAACCTAAAAGTGAGAATTTTGTTAAGTCTGATGTTGCTTTGTACTTGAGCCAAGTTAGTGATGCCTGCTGCAGAAAATATTATGACTGGTGGTGACAAGTCAATATTCTTCCTACAATTATGGCGTTCCTGGAGAGCTATAGGAAATATCCCAATGATGTTAAGTAAACTAGATGGTAGGGAATCCAGCAGCAACCCTGCTGCAGAGAGAGAAATTGAGCAGAAGCAGCACATTAATCAAATGCTTGGGGAAAAGAAAATGTGCTGTGCAAAATCAGATGAGTTGCCTGTTACAGTTCTTCATGGTTTTTATGTTGATAGCTTGCTGAAAAAAATGCTTTTTCAAGTTTATTGCTGAAGGTTACTTAATGAATGTGGGGCTTTGCCAGATATAATTACAACGACAAAGTAATTATCAGTGTGTGCTACTGCTTCTCAGAAGAGGAGTCAAGCAAGCCCACATTTTAGTCCACTTTCCTAGAGGAAGAAGTCCTGTGAGAGCTAGTTTTTCTCTAAGTTCCCTCTTTGGCCCTTTGTTTTCTATTCTCTTTTGTCTTTGATCCAAATTCATCTGAACTGATGCAGTGTGAAGAATGATACCTAAAAATACATCGTTATTCCCTGTGTTGTTTTGGTGTCTCTGTTTGCATGTTTTGTTTTTTGGGTTTTCAGGAGAGATTTTTTTTATGGTTTTGTGTGTGCGTTTGTTTTCTAAATAAATAAAAACTGTATTGCTGTCAGGTGAATTTATCAAACTAGGAAAAGCTAAATGTGTTTTTGAAAAAAGTGGCACTAGGTTTGGGTATACAGAAACAATACTGAGATAATTCAGGAAAAATCACCACAAACAACCAAAATATTAGATGGCTTTGTTGCTCTGGCTCTTAAAAAAAACACTGCAGGCTTCCCTTTTTGGACTGTGGTGGACTGGCTCTGGCTGGATGCCCAATGCCTACAAAATTCACCCTATCCCACTCCTCCTAAGATGGACAGGGGAGAGAAAGAAGGTTGAAAGTCTTGTGGGTCAAGATAAGGAAGGACAGGGAGGGATCATTCTGCAATTACTGTCACAGGCAAAACAGAGTCAAGGGAAAATTAATGTAATTTATTGCCAATCAAGTTGGAGCAGGATAATGAGAAATAGAAGCTAAGTCTTAAAAATCTTTCATCCCCCACCTCCCTTCTTACTGGCCTCAAACTTACTCCTGATTTTCTCTACCTTCTCCCCACCAGGGTCTCTGGGGAATGGGGGTTGTGATCAATTCATCACTCATCTCTGCTGCACTTTCCTCCTCAGGGGGAGTACTGAGTTCTCCTCCCACTCTTCCCCTGCTCCACAAGAGACAGTCCTTCACAAACTTCTCCAGCATGTGTCATTACCACAGGCTACAGTTCTTCATGAACTGCTCCAGTGTGGGTCCCTTCCACAAGGTCCAGTCTTTCAGGAAGGGGCTGCTCCTCTGTGAGTCTCCCACAGAGTCATAAGTCCTGCCAGAAAACCTGCTTTAAAACAGGCTTCCCACTGGGTTACAGCCTTCTTTCAGTCATCCACCTGCTCCAGACTGGCACTCCTGCATGGGCTGCAGATAGAGGTCTCCTTCTCCATGGACCTTCACAGGCTGCAGGGCCACAGCTGCCTCACCACGGTTTTTTTCCCTCCCTTCCTAAATACGTAATCCCCAAGGTACCACTGCCACTGCTGATGGGCTCAGCCTTGGCCAGCATTGTGTCCATCTTGGGGCTGGCTGGCTGTGTGGGACACAGGGCAATCTCTTAGAAACTTCTCACAGAAGCCACCCCTTGTAGCCTCCCTGCTACCAAAACTTAGCCTTGAAAACCCAATATGTGGTCATAATAAACAAATATATAGATTTAGTGTTTGAAACTTCCCCGCAAACAGCTGTTGTTCATCACTTTGTCCTTCTTGGTTGGTTTAGTCCCCTGGTTCTGTCCCACATCCCTCTGGGGAAGGCTGTGTTCCCTCCTCACTCAGAGCACTCCAGCTCTCACTTTCATGTTTGCATGAAGGTTTCAGTCCTGGCTTTGGATTGACTGTTTATTGACACTGACACCAAGCTATGGCAATAGGACACAGCCATGTGCAGGGGAGCAGAGTGTCTGGAATCAAGGGCTTTTGGATGGCCACATGGGAATGTCAGCTGAGATACAGTGGGCAAATAGAAATGTTTTGTTTACTTTTCCTGCAGAGAAATGGATTAAAAAGCAAACATTGCTAGGTTCTGGTTTGCATCTGCCAGACGCGTGTGCTTGATTATAATATCTTCCTTTTTGCATTTGGGAGGAATAGACACTTCCTCCTCCCTTTATTCTGTCCCTCCCCAGCCTGCTTCCACTCTGGTGCTCTCTTTGTACTGACTGCACTGTAGTTTGTTGTTGCTTTGGGAGCTGCAAACGCTCCCCTGTAGCCCCAGGCAGATCTCTCTCTGAGAGCCTCCCTCTGTGCAAAGCCGTCTGCTCTGGCACGTGTGCGACCGAGCTTACCCACCTTCGTCCCTGGCACGACCAGAGGGAGCCAGGAGTTGTGGGAATGCCCTTGGAGAGTCTGTGATGCTTTCTGGGTGTGTGTCACCCACTGGCAATTTTGCAATTATGTCAACCTGCAGAATATTTCTGGGGTCACTCCTCGCTGATTGTCTGACCATGTTCTTATCTCTGCCTGCAGAGGTTTGTGAGAAATTTTGCGTTTTTGCATGAAGGAAATAAGAAATGAAGCATGTCTCTGAAAGTGCTGGAAGAGGCATCAGACCAAGGACTAAAAGAATGGCCTGTGCCCAAAAAGAAGCATGCTGCTCCCAGGTTGCTGTTCCCAAATGTAAAATTGAGAAATGAGGTTTTTATGTGGCGATTGTGTTGGCAAGACCACAGCACAGATGACTCCTTGGTGAAAGATCCTAACAACAGGAGGCATGTGGCATTCTTTTCCATGACAGCTGAACAATAAAACAAGCAGTTTCCCACTCTCCCTGTCTTTTTCTTTTTTCTCCACCTCTTTCTTTTCCTTCCCCACCTCTTTTTTTTGTTTCTTTATTTTTCTCTTTTCTTTCTTTTATTTTTTAATTTTAACTTTTATTCATTTCTATATCCCTCTCTCCCCTTAGCAGAAAAACTCCTGAACAGTAAGTTTTGCTGGTTTTTGTGGCATGGTGCTTTCCTCTCATTCCAGAGAGGACCATACCAGGGCAGATGTAAGATGCTTGACTGCACCACTGAGCCACTGTCACATGCCAAAACCTCTTCTGCATTTCATCAAAAGCATCTTAAACTAGACTTCTTATCAGAAATATGCAAATATTTTTAAAATATTTAGAAACTTAGTAATTGTGTGTGTGTTTCTCTGGTAAATTTTAGAAGATCTGAGGGTTTTTTTCTATGTAGATTTTGGAAAACTGATCTTAGTCCTACAATACTCGTTCAGGCAAATTNTAGAAGATCTGAGGGTTTTTTCTATTGTAGATTTTGGATAGCTGATCTTAGTCTACAATACTCGTTCAGGCAAATTTCATTATCTTATATAATATATATATATATTTATATTTCTTATTGCTGTGGTCTAGTCCCAGTCAGCAACTAAGTACCATGCAGCCACCTGCTCACTCCTGTGCCCCCAGTGGGATGGGGAGGAGAATCAGGGGGAAAAAAAGATAAAACTAATGGGCTGAGGTTAGAAAAGCTCATGATTGAAATAAAGTAAAATACAATAATAATAATGAAAAGGAGATAGAGTAATAAAACCCAAGAGAAAAAAGTGNTAGCTGATCTTAGTCTACAATACTCGTTCAGGCAAATTTCATTATCTTATATAATATATATATATATTTATATTTCTTATTGCTGTGGTCTAGTCCCAGTCAGCAACTAAGTACCATGCAGCCACCTGCTCACTCCTGTGCCCCCAGTGGGATGGGGAGGAGAATCAGGGGGAAAAAAAGATAAAACTAATGGGCTGAGGTTAGAAAAGCTCATGATTGAAATAAAGTAAAATACAATAATAATAATGAAAAGGAGATAGAGTAATAAAACCCAAGAGAAAAAAGTGGGGCGCAACCCAGTAGCTCACCACCCCCTGACTGATGCCCAGCCTGTCCCCAGACTGTAATCAATGGCTCCTGGCCAACTCCCTCCAGTTTATGTACTGGGACTGTCTCACAGATGAGTAGTTAGACTGCTTAAAGGATCACCATCAAAAGTATTGGGAAAAAGCAGGTTCTAATATGAATTTATGAATCAACAGCAAGGCTCACTCTATAACTTACTACACAGAGGAAGGACACGTAAGAAAATTGAATTAAAATCCGTTTGGAATGATTTACACAAGGACAGGGGATGCAAGAGGGAAAGGGTGCAAAGAATATGGGTACAAAAAGGTAAGGGTGCAAAAGGGTTTATCAGCACTAAATCATCAGTGAATTTAACATTTAAAAAAGCAATTCTATAGGATTTGCTACAATTATAACCACGACTTCATTATAGATTCACAATAACAGCACTCATACCAAAATCGATTCCTAGGCAGAGAGGTGAGTATGCATCTATATAAAAGCAGCTATCCCAAACTCCTCTCGGGTTCAGGGAATACTCACATCCAGTCCCTCAGGGTTTCTCACCAGGCATGAGCTGCACTTGGAGCAGTCTCTGTGTGGCAGGGTTATCAGCCTATGCCTTGCTGCCAGTGATGGTCCTTTGAGTGTGGCAGACTCGAGGGCTCCCGGGTTCTGAGAGGTGCTCCAGTCAGGGGGAGGTGCTGGCACAGCCAGCTGCAATCCAGGAGAGCTCCACGGGCCTCATTTGGGACTGCTGCTAATAAGATCGCAAGATGATTAGCTTCAGCCATCAGTAAGTTTCCATCCTGACCATATCCCAGGTTGGGAACTACTGGAAACAATGGTCCTGTTTCACCTGGGCTATGATTTGGGTAGGGAATGTCCCAAGGCTGTCAGGGGATGACTGATTATCCTTTGTTCCCCACCTTGGTCAGGCAGCTGATGTTTCTGCTATGGTCAGGGTTGCTTCCTGCACTACCTGTATCCTCCAGGAGCTCCTTGTAATGGGCAGGGATGCCTTGCTGCCCGGCTGGTCTGGTAAAGGGGCACTTCAGGGCTCAAATGGTTCAGTCAAGGCCTGCCAGGGGCTCCTGTAGTGCAGGTATGTGGAGAAGGATGCACCACCACAGCATGACATTCCATGGAATGGAATATCCCCTTGGTGAGTTTGGGCTGCTGGCAGAGCATGGGGAACGGAAAACTCCTTGATTTAGACTATTTCTACGAGTATTTTAGGCACTATTTTTTAGCATTACTCAGCAGCAACTAAACCATCAGGGTGTTAGCAACATCATTCTCATCCTAAATCCAAAACACAGCACTGCACCAGCTACTAAGAAGAAAATTAACTCTATCCCAGCAGAAATGAGGACACATATATTAGGCTTAATACGTAGTCAAACTACTGGCAAACAGGACTTCAAAATTAAATCAAGATTGTTTAGAATAGGCTATGCAGAGCTGCACTCTGTAAAGAAATTAAACGCTGTCTTGACTCTATCCTTCTGTAGCAATGACCTGAGGAAACCCCCACCTTCAGCTTTCTGATATCCACAGGGCTGCTTTCCCCCCAACCCTGTATCAGGTAGTCAAATATTTTTAGACTGTGTGGTCATATACAGCTTAGTTTTGGAATTAAGTGAATTTAATTTCTGCATAGTACTTGCACAGCTGTATTGGCAAATCCTTCAAAAGGGTCAGGTTAAACAATAAAACCTGAATTTTTGAATTTGGTGACTCTGGCAGTTAATGACTTTAGGATTCCAAGCAACAGGCTCTAGCACTAAATGGTGCATTGTAAAAAAGATTGTAGTTTATTTTCAAATTGTGCTGTAATCTTGAGATTATTGCAGAAAAAGAGGGGTGGATTTTGAACACCTGAACACTTTTTCCTTGGTTTTTGAGTATGTGTAAGGGAGTTAGCATCTCAGGATAAAACACAGCAGTGTTCAGGCCAGCTCTGAAAGATGTTAGCACTTTTAAAGATATAATATTTGTCAAGAGAAGAGAATAAAAGAGGAAACACCACCAGCAAAGTAGTCATATGGTCTCAATAACAGCACAGCTCCAAAAGGAGCTGCAGCTGTTTTAAGTGTATCTGCTTTACACTGACTCTAACAGTAACTAGAATTCAGTGTAACTGAACTATCTAAGAGGGTAATTGTACTTTAATATGAAAAATGTAACAATATAATAACAGGCTGGAGTTTGAAATAACCATTGGATTTTCAGCAAACAGTCTCCCTAAATGTAGCTTTATATAGCTCTATTTCTGCCAATAGCAAAGAGGGTATTAAAGATTGAAATACTAAAGCTTTCAGTAAACAACATTCTCTTTGGTCTCTTCATTTTCTAAACTATATCCAAATAATTCTTTATTTGTATAACCTGAAGTTTGTCAGAGTTTCATCCAAATCTCAGCGACACTCTTCAACTCTGGAATAATTATCCTGTTGAACTCACTACAAGTAAAGATGAAAACCTACTCAGCTTGCTGCTGTCCCAGCATGCTGAGTCTGGTTTCCAATTTTTGTCTTTATTAGCTTAGGCAGACAAGTTGGTAGGAATGAATTGTGAGATCAGTTACACAGTGCATTTCTGGGTATTCAAAAGTGCTGATAAAATCTATTATGGATCATGTGGATCAAATGTCAGCAGGTGCCAGACATCTTTCAGGTCTGTGAGCTTTACATCAGGCTTTTGGCAATGTCTTTGAGAAATCTACACATTTGTTTGGAGCTACTTTTAGGTTAGCCAGTACCAGAAGAGGACACTTGAAAAGCAGCAGTCCATTTGCTTGCAAGTTGTACCTTTATTCTCCCGCTTTCCTCAAACTGAAATGACAAATGCTTGGATGGAACACTAACTAGAGAAACATCTGAACATTTCATCCTACCATTATAGATTAGATGAAATGAAACCCAAACTAAGGTTATAAACAGTCACTTATTTCTTCACCTGGTCTTAATTTTGTTGTTTCTGAATGATGTGAAAATATTTAGATACACTGGTCATTTTTTTTTGTGGTGAAAACTCTTGGCTCCACTAAATCTGCTTGGCCTCTGGATCTCATTTATAGCTGTCAGAGAAACTTTTGCAGCTAGACAAGAGAACAAATCTGTTCATGGGACTTCCACAGCTGAAGCCAATGACTAGAGAGACAGTCAAACCTTATCATGTGCCTTAGTGCTCTTGGAGCTATTTTCTAGAAACATTTCTGAATACAGAAGTACTGAAATACAGAACACTGATCACAGAACTTTAGATGTACTATTCTTCTCAGTCTTCCTTACCTGAAGAGAAGGCTTTTTAAAAATTAAGGACTATGCAGGAAGTTCTTTAGGTTTAGTACAGCTGATCTGAGGATGTCAAATGTTTCAAGCAAAAGTTTCATACCTCTGAAATCACCACCAAAATTTATCTTAATGATGTGATGGACCATAAACCTTGTGTCTACCCTTCTTAGTCCCATTCTAAGAAGACATCTTCAAGACAGGAAAGACAAAGAGATTGGTGTTTGGGAACAGGAATGCTGTTGTATGATCTACTACTGTCTATAGTGCTCTAGGAATGGAAGATGCATTATTATTATTATCGTCATCATTAGGGATATTATTTTGGGTGCTCAATATTCATTTGAGTGGGGAGAAGATGGAGTTCAAATGCATTTGGATTCATAAACAATATGGATTTTTTTCCAAGTCGTTTGCAGTTTCAGTATTTTCTGAGGGGTAGGACAACACAGAAAACTTCCAGCAACTGTCTGTGCTATTCTTGCCCTCTGGATAAAACGAGGCTTTTCATCTCTCTGAATATCAGTATTCTGTCAGGGTAGAAACTACAGATATTCTTCAAACTTGCTTTTTAGTTTTTGAATCTTCAAGTCCTTCCAGGAGGGGAAGGTAATGTAAATGTGTAGGCACTTCTTTGATCTGAAAGGTAGCCTGGGTAATTGGCGAGAGCTGAATCATGTTTCCAGTGCTTCTGGACATAGTCAGCCTAAAAATATGTTCTTTCCTTGCAAAACCTGGGTTCGTGTTAAACAACACGAAGGATCTTGCAGTAGAAAACAAATTCTGTTGTCAAAAAACCCCAAAATTAGGCTTTTTTTGTTTCCTTTCTAATGACCAATACTCCTTAATATGTTTTCACAGTTCTAAGTGGCAGCACCCCAGCCATTGGTAGCTGGGTTTGGTTTGCTGCTGTAGTAGCAAAGAATCTCAGAGCTCACCTTGTGCTGCAAATAGACATGTCTTTCTAGAGCTTGGTCTAAGCCAGCCAAACTTGTCTTATCTGAAAATCATGCTGAAGTGACAGTGTGTTTTTGCTGTTGTTGACTGGTTTTGCTTTTGTATTTCCCTGATTAATGTCAAGATATTACCATTTGAACCAAAGAGGTAGAAGTTCAGCTGAGAGAATGTGCTTTTCTCTGGAGCACGGGGGCATGTCTGTTTTAATCAACGATAAAGCCCAGAACACATATGTGGTCTTTTAGAAGGTTAGGAGAGTTTTGATGCCTGCNGTTAATGATATAAAAGCATGGGTTAGGGGGGTTTTTTTGCCTTTTTTTTTTTTTTTTTTTTTTTTTTTTTTTCTTTTTGCTTGGGGTATGTTCCCTGACAATTAAAAAAAATAAGTTTGGAGAACGTTTCTGTTTCTATTGAGATGAGAAGAGAAATAATTTCCTGCCTCCTAATGATCATCTCTGACTAAACTTAGGGATTTTATGTTTATGTCATTAGATTTACCAATTCAGTGTCTGATTCTGCTTTTAATTCAGTTGTAGGGACAAGCAGTACAATTTAAATTTGGGGTTTTATTTTTATATTTATAGTTAGAAATGTTAAGAGCTGGATTTTCCAAGGATATGCAGGCCTTTTCTTCATGATTTGAAGTCTAAATTTAATTACTGAGCATGCAACTCTTAAGTGGGTATTGACAATATTTTATGTGACTATTTTTTTTGTTGGCTTTCATAAATAACCAGTAGAATAATTTATATTTGTTTGTTAAAAAATTAGTTTGAGTTCTAGAAGTGTGCCCTGGAGATACATTTCAACTAAACTGGGCATCTCCTTTTTCTTCAAGTAAGGAAATATTCTATTTGACTTTCAAAGAAATCAAAGTATTCCAGCCATTCTTTGGAGTGGTAGATGATCTAAACTTTCTAAATCAGTGCTATGGATACTAGATACACAATTTAGCTCTTTCTATAAATAATTTTAAGCAAGTATACTTTTAGCTGTATATTTCTGAAAATTGAAGTTTAGTTAGCAAAGGTTTGTTTTTTTTGGAAATTGTATTTTGGATCACTGTTTGTGGTACAAATTTAGAGAAGAGATAGTTAATGTTAAGCAGTCTGCCCCTGTGAGATTTGAGATGAAGATGGCAAGAGGAAGAGGCAAGTGTGCCACTCTTAGGAATCAGAGGATTTTGGTATCTGAGCTGCCTAAGGCCATTTGTGCACTGTGGGCCTCATTGAAGGATCTGTGACAGAAAAAGGGCTTCACTTTCAGGTGTGCATATGAAGATAGAAGTTTTCCAGCTATTCACTAAAATTAGATTGAGGTTTATCTAACAGTAAATGAGGCGACAATATTAATCATAAATGGAAGTACTATAAAAAAGTTTTTTGAAGATTTATTGTGCATTCTGAAGTAAGGACTTAAAAAAAGCCTTGTGCTCTTCTTCCTAGAAGTAGAAGAGTCTGAAAGAAAGCAGGGGAAAATCTTCTCAGGAAGACACTGCTGTTTATTTGGCCTGTATTTATTATATCAGGTACAGTTTACCTCTTCACTGCACTAATCTAAAGTTACGTGGTTCTCTTTTTATCTGCTGGAGAAGAGAGGCTTATTTTGAATTACCCATCAAATTGACTTGGGTGCAAATTTTACCTATACCTTTCTATGTCATAAAAGTGATTTAGGGTTTTTTTAATGGTCCAACACATGCACAACATGCAATACATTGCATAGTTATAATAAAGCATGGAATAGTAACATAATGTACATATAAATAAAACATAATACATTCTACTTTGCTCAAGAAAAGAAGAATTCTCTCCCCCCCACCCAGTTAAAATTCCTATCCTTTGCAGTTGCTCTGTGGGAAGAGAAAAGGTCATGCTTTGTTTCAACAGATAACTTACCTGGATGTTTCTGGATTTAATTTTGAATTCTGCTGAATTTTGAAACCATACAAATATGAAAATTTCTTTCAGATCTAGTTCTAGAGCTGTTCTTGAAATACAAAACATTTTTTAAAGGCTGCATAACTTCCTGTAATTAAAACATTTCTGATGATGGGGCCTGGCTTGTTTCAGGCTGCTTTTTTTCTAAAGTAGTATTTCTTGAGATCCTTCAGGGATGACCATTTAATCAAGCTGGTTATTTTCCTTGTTGAATTGCCAAAAGCCCTCGAGACAGTTAACTAACTTAGTTGAGGACTATTCATTGCATACCAGTAAGTCTAGCTCTTTTGCTAGTAAGTCTTTTGCAGAGTCAACCATAACTTCTGTTGATTGTCATCTGAAGAACTAAACATACAATGTTTAGATAGGAAAGGTATAAATAAAGCTGAATATTTATATTTATGTATTTTATTTATGTTATGTTGTCCTTCAACAATAAGGACTTAATAAAAGGCATTTTGTGTTTGCCTTTTTTAGCATATGAGCAGAGAATGTGCAGCTCTCCAGGGCTGCATGAACCTTCTGTCTTCTATAATTTTCAGTCCTTGTAATTTTAATTTTTTTTGAGGTTTGCTGACATTCAGTTGAGATCAAAACATAAGAATACCACCAGCATAACCCCACACCTTTGCCTGAGGGTAGCTAAAACATTTTCTTATTTTTTTTCTCTTCTAACCCAGAAAATAAAGAATGATGGAGGAGGGTTAATTATTTCTGAAAGCAGATTTATTTTTAAAACTTATTTACAGAATTTTACACACACATATATGTAGATGTTTTACAGATGGTGGTGATCTTATCCTTAGGGATAAAAAGTTATGGTGTAATTTCAAGCAACTTGCTTCAGGATTTTTCCTGGAATAGAATGCCTAATACTTGTCCTCTTTTTCTGCCACATGCAGTGGTGAAAAGGGAGCAATAGAAGTGCTCCAGTTATTCTATCTGAGATTAAATTGGAAATTAAATGTTCCTTTCTCAAAGAACAGCTACCCTTAGGAGCAGGTTTCTTACCATTCAGTTCCTATTATTTTTAATAAGCTAAAAAGCACTGTCAGTAGTCACTATACCTGCGCAGCTATTGGCCATCCCAAAAAACACCATCAGAGCAGTGATGACTACAAACTTTGAAATGTCTGATTGGAAACACTCCACTTTGTTGTGCAAAAGAATAAAAAGCAAGGGATATGTATTGAAGGAGGTTATTGTTACAATGGTGGTAGTACTAACATTTCTGAAGTGATGATTCCTGAAATGAGTGGCTGTAATGCTAGAATTTCATGGTCATTTGCAAAATGACCAATCATAACAACTGATTTTTGGTGCGAGATGTACAAAATGGAGGCCTGAGTTTTGTGGGCAAAAGGCTTTTTCCTCGAAGCCTTAGCAATTAAAAGTGCTGTTAATTGTGCCATTTTGGAGTCTGAACTGCTGTGCTCCCTTCTGGATGGCACAGGGGAGCGATGGAGATGAATGAATGTGCTTGGAAAGCTGTGAGCTTGGAGCTTTCCACAGAACCAGTTTTCCTACTTTTGTTTTTCATTGCACATCTACCTGCCAAGGCACGGTGAAAGTTCATTTAAGAAGCCTGGAAACTGCACAAACATTTCACTGCTCTGGGAAGAGCACATGAAGGGGTTGTAAAGGGTTAGGGCATGCTCAGCTTTGGTTTTATCCTAATGAGTGTGCGAGCCCTTCAACAGGAAGGATTCTCTCTCCACTCAGCAAGGTTTTTAAACATCGTAGCTGTCAGGGGCCAGCAAGTCTCTACTAATTACCTGCAAACAAATGATTATCAAAGGTACTATTAATAGGATCTGGGGAGCCTGCATCCTTGACACAAAATCCATAGAGTGATTAGGGCTTTGCAAAGTCATAACTAACCAAAGGAAGGGTCTTAGGAAAGTTTTCTGATGCTTTCCATTATAGCAGCTAGAGCTATGCAATTCCATGAGCAATTTGGGTTAGGAGGCTCGGGAAAAAAAAATCTATGGTGCTAAAACTCTGGAAAAAAATTGTTGGAAGAAGTTAAAATATATAATGCTCTGAGAAATTATTTGTTTTATTTTAGTTAAATCTCAGTTGAGAAAATTGCTAGTGTTTTGCTTCTTTAGTAAATAATTTTGTGATCCCTCACTTCTGTCTCTGGTCACCAGAGAAGACAGCAGCAGTAGTGGTGCTGGAGGGGAGCAAGGCCTGGCTGTGGGGCTGGGTTGGAGCTATTGTCTTCCAAAAAACAGAACTGACTCATTCCAGACACATCTCATCTTTGAGACACACTCAAGGTAGGGATGGAAAGCTGAGCTCAGTTTCCCAGCTTGTATCAAATTGCACTTCACCCTACACTGATGTGTAAAATGATGGCTGTGAGCTACTGTTTGAAGGTATCACTGTATTCTGTACATTTTACATGATATTTTAAGTAATAATAGTATGTAAAAGTAACTGATACATTATTTAAGTTACTAATAAGTTAAAACAAAATTGCTTCCCAGCAAATACACTATTTATTCCCAGGTGTTGATGCAAGAAAAAGACTATTTCTTGCACAGAAGGGCAATAGAACTGAATCTAACACTCTCTTGTTAAATGTAGGACAAGTAATATCTTTTTACTGAAAGAGATTTGATTACTTGGGGCTGCATTAATGATCATTAAAAAAACCCCACAAATATGTTCAGATTCTTGGTCCTTTTCTGAGTTCCATTGTATAGTGGAGGGATATTTTCAAGGCATTTGCTGCAGACTAGAATATTTAGATGTTTCATAAGGAGCTTCAGTAGTCACTGCATCAGCCTTGCTTTTAGACACTCTTATCCTGTGGATATGGATGCTGACCATCCCTAGATCTAAGCTGGCATGATCACTGTTCATTGTATTAACTCAGGAGTTAAAGCTGCTGTGGTATTAAAATCTGGTCTAAATGTATAAGGATCCTTTAATTTTCTTTCCCAATTCTATAGCTTCTCTGATTGCTTGTTTGTTTGGTTTGATTTTGGTTTTAATGCTGATCTCCTCCTGCTCTTCAAACAATAAACTGAGTTAAGTGAAAAAGCAGAAAAGTGAAGGCAGAGGTGCTTTACATGTTCCTAAACACCTGCACACACAACAAACCATTGCAAGCAGAATGAGGACTGAAACTGATGTTTAAACTCCCTCATCCATCTCCTCTCCAAAATTAATATTATCTCTCCAGGGAAAGCTTAGACACCTCTTCTCTGCTATTAGGGCATACTGGTCAGAATAAAAGTGATTTCAGAGGTAGCTGGTTTTGTTCCTTGGTGTAATTTGCAAATTAGAGGAGAAGGGGGAAAAAATGAAGAAGCTAGTAGCTTCTTTCTTAATTGATTTCTTTTTTTCTGAAGTGCTAAAAAGATGAGAGGAAAACATTAGAACTTAGAAAAGGGATAGATTTAGCTTTGTCTCTGAAGGAGCCAGGCAGTAAAGGAAAAAGGTGTAAAATGTGTTTGTGAGCCACCCTGACTTACGATATTTAGATGTGTGTGATTGCTCTATTGACGTCAGCTGGCAGGGTGGGGTAGTGTTCTTCCAGAGCACTTATTTTTTTCCTCATTAGCAAGGAAGTGCTATTAACCTTTTTTTGATATTATGTTTAATTGAAGCCACAGCTTCTGCACCATGTTTTTATTTCCAGCTACTTGAAGGGATCAAGGACAAACTAAGGAGCCTCCTGTGACCTGCAGAACATTAAAGCTTATAACCTCTGGGGCTGATCTGAGAACTGGATAGGGTTTGGTGGGGATTTTTTTCCTCTCCAAATATCTCTATGCTTTACAGAAAAGTGTTTCAGGATCCAAGCTGATGAGTCCTGTCTCCTTTCTTTCCTATTTTTTTTTTGTTGTGGTTAATTTTTTTTCCTGATCAAAGCATCTCAGCAGAATTTCTTTGATGTCTCCCTAGCTCTAGCTGTATCATAAGCAGTTTGACACAGTAAAAAGAAAAAAAAAGCCTTTGTGAAAAAAATAATTTTTCAAACAAGACAATTTTTCACTCAACCAAGTAAGAAGCTAACAGAAGCAAAGGTTTATACAATTGATGTTGTTTTGATTCTGTGCTCAGCCTTCAAGAAATGGAGCACTTAGCCAGGATAATTTTTTATATTCCTGCTGGCTTTTCTTCTGGAGGTTCTTGTATGGCACCTCTCGGGCCATCCCCTGGCACTGACCACAGAAAGCCTCCTTGTTCCATCCCAGTCGGGACCTAAACAAGCGTGAAGCCTTTTGTGTGGGAGAGGAAAATCAGGCCAAGTGTGTTTATATTGCAAGTTGTTAATAACAACAACAGCTCTTGGCTTTTGTGAAGCACACGTCAGGCAAGGAATGTAAAGTGCTTTTAAAACAGGCATTAATTAAGGTTGACAACCTCCACCTTCCCTCTTCCCTTGCCATGAAATTAGTAATGAGCCAGGAATGCTGATTGTTTTTAAATCTCCCTCTCCAAATGGTGACCTGCCCCTTGCCTGGCATGGTGGCTGCTCCAGGGCAAGGTGAGGGAGAAAATGGAACTTCTCCCTCTGTTGCTCTGGTGGAGCAAACATGTGCCCTGCCCTCCTTTCCCCCTGCCCAGAGGGGCTTCTGGCACCCAAAAAGACTTGCACAACCTGACAACCAAAGTGGCTTTGGGGGAAAGGTGTCTGAGGTGTGTTTTGAACTGTCTGCAGGAATGGCTGCTGTTCCTTAAATCAGTTTGCCCTTGCTCAGTTACCCATGGTGGGAAACAGCAGGTTGCTAACGTGGTAATGGGAACGGTGAAGCAAAGTGTTCGGTTGAGCAGCTGCTCTTCCCTAATGGATTTCACCATCCTGTCATTTCATTTAGTGATAAAAATCTTCAAGCCAAGTTGGAATCACAAAAAACCCAACCAAAACTGCCACAAACAACAATCAAACACCTCCCCCTNCACCCTTTTGGACTAGTGGTGCTAGAATTTAAAAATATTAATATAGGGGAGCTGAAACCCATTCAAACTATTTATTGTATCCACTTTCTGTAACTGCAGAGGGAATTTTGTTCGTGTCCACCTAGAGAAATGTAGAGTGACTACTTTGCAAGTTACCTGTTGGTGCTCTGTGAATATGATGCTCTAGTCTTTATATATGTAAAATTATGACAAAGTTGTCGGTAGACTTCAGCAGCCTTTGAATTGGACTGAGATTTCACAAACTGACCTCAGAACACTTCTCCCTATGCACAATCCATGTGCTTTTCTGTGGACCTGAGCTTTCCCTAAAGCTGCTTGGACTGGTTGAACCAAGTAACAAATCCAGCAGAAGACAGTGCTGCATTTGCCTGATTCTTTTTCTGCTGAAACTTTGATCTGAAATGACTTGAGCAGGACCTAGAGAAACTATATTTTGATGCATAAATAACAAAGAGAGGTGGTACCCATTTGTTTACGAAAAAGTGGGTCCCTTGAGATGTGGTGGCATTCACCAAAGTGATTTTAGTTTTGTATGCTCCCAGTTTTCCCACATTTTCTGTTTGTTTGTTACTCATTCTTCTCTTTACTCAACAGCTGTTCCTTCATAAAAATCAGCTTGTTGAAAAATATGTAATTTAAAACCTGTTTTGAAAGCCTGCTCAGTGAAACATCAGCACATGGGGGTGTTAAGCGTCTCCCAACCAGATAATCCTTTGAAAGACCATTTGTCACAGGGTTTCAGTTTTAAACACAAAGGAAAAAGTTACCTTGTAATAAGTAGCTAAAAATACATACACAGAAATACAAATCCCAGGATTTCTTGTCTTAAATCCCTCAGTAGGAAGTCTTACTGAATTTAGAAAATCTGTGAAGTGTGGTAAGGGAATGCAAAATATATTAAATTAGGTTCCACCTTAATCAAGAGGTTCTTTGCTAAATAGTCTTGTAAATATTTTAGCTGGAGCAGTCAATCGCAGAAATGGCTTTTTTTTTTCCCTATGCCATGAACATAAACAATAGTATGATACAATTCCTGGCTCCAGGTCCAAAATCTGATTCTATAGCTCTACTAACTTCATGTAACTCAGAGGGAGTCTTATTTAATAATATCGAAGTTATAATTGATTGATGAAATGTCTCTACCATTTTATGATAGAAAATTATCTTAAATATCATTTTAGGATCTTTTGTTCTAAAGGTCTTTGAAAGTATCTTTTAACAGCCTAATGTAAAATTATACTATATAGACTTCCACATTAATTCAAATCTTCTAATATGACAATTATTTTAACATAGTTATGAATAATATACAAGGGTGTATAATTGTTAATCTTCGAAGCAGCTAAGGATCCAAACCATGGCTTATAAATAAATGGCTTCCTTGGAAAAGGAAAATATAGTGTTCAGTGGCATGAACATTAGACCACTGCTTTATTAAACAAAAAGGACAAGGAATTAGTAAGAACTATATTTGACAAAACTAGACTGATGTGAAAACATAAGGCATGTATATTTAGCATTGCAGGGCACATCCTGGTCTTCTCTTATAATTGTGTTCATGTTGCAATCTTTTGCATATATGTAATTTTATAGTCAGCATACTCAAGATCCATTTTGTCCTGCATCCCACCCCTATGATGGGTCATTGCTTCTTACTCCTGAGGAGAGTATTCCAGTATAGAAAAGGGTTTTCTTGTGTCTTTAATCTATAACAACATGACAGTCCATAGCTATTCTGAGGCTTTGGAGTTCCAAGCTTTTGTAGCTATGACTGATCTACCTTTAAGTAAAAACAGTAGATTCCTTCTACTGCAACTGAATTATAAATGTAGTGTTTGTGAAGTATTTTTTTATTGCTAATTATTTGAATTGCCGCATTACCTATATAAACCAGTCCGAGACCAGATCTTTGCTGCATAGGAGCTTTGTAAACATCAAATAAAGAAGTTTTCTCTGCCCCAGAAAGCTTTATATCTATATAAAATTCTTAAAGGAGGAGATGCTGATTGACAGGTGTAAGTTGCAGTGATGTGTGAGGACACACACAACACAAAAAACCACAGCTGGGAAAAGAGTGCTTAAAATACACAAAGGATTCACATATGAACAGTGCAGGAACATAATGACTTGATTAAGGAAGGCATGACTCCTGGAGCAGACTTTGACAGACTTGACTTGTTTTTATGAAGTTCTTTCCTCTACCATATATTTGGAGTGCAACTGGCTACTCTGGAGTTACTCTGTTGAACAGTCTCCCCATTTCATATTTCCTATGTGTGGCACCTGAGAAGACAGAATTTTTATTGAATTGTCAAAAATAGCAATCATACTAACAGTGAAGGATGAAGTCCCTGTGGCTTATTTTCTGTCATTTACTGAGTAGCAAACTACAATTCACAAACCCATTTCTCTGTTCTCAGTGCACAGTGCCCCATATTACAAAAATCATTTGGTTTCTCAAATCTGATTATGTTCATACTATTTCTGAAACAAGACATTTCCCTTTCTGTTATCTTGGATAATACAATTTCCAGCATGCATTTAGAAGATCAGAGAACATCAATGACTACAGATGCTCCTATTTTTATGGCACATATTGGTCATAGTTCTCCACAGCCAGAGATTACTTAGTTATGGGCTTCTGATTATTAAACCTTATAATAACATAAGGCATGCTATACAATCAATTACAATAAATGTCTTAATTGCCAATATCTACCAATTTCCTGTTATTCTTATCTCAAGCATTTCCAAAAGAACAAGTTGCCTAAGGGTGATTATGGGTGTTTTATGAGCAGATCTGCATGACTTTAAGGCTGCAGGGGCAATGCATGAAAAGGGGCAGAGGGAGCCTTGAGGATCCTCAATCATACTCACTCATTATTGTACTTCACTACGAAAAGTGTGAAAGGTCCCCACCTTGGCTGTGCACATCATGGTCCTGAGCCCCTCTGTTTTTGTGCTGGTTGACTGGCAGCCTCTGGTGGTCAAGGAGAGAAGATGACGATGGTGGTGACAGTAATGTCTACCTGCTAAACACCTGTGGGTTGACTCAAAAATCATTAAGTGAAAAAACCATTCAATACTCAGTCTTTATTTTTCAGCTTTCTGATCCTTTTCTTGTTCCTCCATAGCAATGCAAGCTAGAACAGTCTTTGAGAGAGGACTGAGATTCCTCTGCAAACTCTCTGTGAAACAGCAAGTACAAAAGATCAGGGGGATGACAGTGAAATAATGCTAACACTTGGCAATATCTCATGCATTGCTGGCTCTGAAGAAACAGGCTGAAGTCACAGGAGCATGCTGTGAAAGACCATCTTGTAAATGCAGGGAGAATATGTAATCTGAACTGAGACTGACAAACCATGACATTAATTCCATAAAAGAAATTAAAGTGAAGAGCAATGGAAAATAAATTGGTCCAAATCTTGTATGCAGCAGGAATTAGAACAGAGCCCAAAAGTCCTTATTTCAAGTTCAGAGAATTAACTAAAAAAAAAAATCTCATTTTGTTTTGGGCATGTGCTCAAGAACATGGAGAACATCCATCTAGGGATCTTCGTGGCACTCACAAATCCACCCCAGTGGCAGACTTCCACATGTTTTCTCTGCTTGTGTCCCCCTCTTTCCTGTGTTCATGTGTTGCTGTTGTGATCTTCACCTGTGAACAATTCAAAGTGTTTTCTCCCTCCTGCACATTATCAGCTTCCACTGGTATGGGATGTAGCCACTGATTTCAGTTCATGAACAATATTTCCATGAGATGTCAAACAAGTCAGAGGTCCAGAAATAATTGAACTCAGACCAGATTCTTAGATGCATATTCAAAGTAAATAACACTTGCTACTCTCCATAAGGAGCAACACTGTCCTCAGTAGATTATTCACAACAAAAAGTGAGTATTTGGGAAAAAAATTATTGGACTAGGATTAGCATATCATTCACTATGGAGAAAAATATAACAAAACCACCAAGGATGTCTTTGAAACTACTCAGCTTTCAATTTGTTGTCAAAAAACAGGACACTTAAATTAATGAATTGTTACTATAAGGAAGAGATACTCAAGCTTTCCTGCTCATTATTAAAATACTTCAACTGGCTCTTGTGCTATAGAAAATTAATTAATTATTCAATTAGTCTGACAGGTCTAATTGTGGGAACTTGCTAGATTTTTATAGACTGATAACTGAGGCTTGAAAATACAGTACAAAGCATGTTTGGTCAGGTTTGAACAGGTTTGGAAAATATGCCACACGCATTATAGAACAAGATGACTAGAAAATGCAAGGGAAATGATTTGTTATTCTTCTAGAAAGATGAAGAAATTATGTTTCCATTGGTAAAAAGTGGAGGGAGAAAATTATTAAAGAAGGCAAGAGACAGTAATGCAGTTTGAAAGTAAGCAATTTTGGTGACAGAAGGAAAATTGTTTGCCTTCAGTTTTCTCATGTATTTTTAAAAATTGAATCAAAAGTCCATTCATAGGAAGCTTTTTCCTCAATAAGGAGCTACCTAGATGGGTGAAATATTTAAGTTCAAAGAGTGTTTTTTGTGTTGTTGTGGTTTGTTTGGGATTTTTTTTTAATGTTATTCCTTGCATGAATAAGGTTTCTCTCCTATAACAGCATTTGGTGTTCTGAAAATTGAGACAGAGAGCAGGCAGGCATTAAATTCTTTTTTTTGGCAGAATAAATAATAATGAAAAAGCTGTTGACTGTTTCCATTTCCCAATAGGGTTGCNTTGAAATATTATTTGCCAGTTAGAAGGCTGCAGAAGTCAGGAATCACATCCTGGCTTGTGTGTTTGGTTAAAAGTTCATTCTACTGTCCAGAGGGCCCAAGTTCTTTGGGCTGTGATTGGCAGAGAGATGCTGGGTGGGATGAGTGGTGCTGAGCAAGCTCTTCCCTTTGGCTCTGGAAGCTATCTGAACAGATGGGTCTTAGGCAACAGAGCTTAGGCCTGAGCCATGGGCTTCAGAGACCAAGGACCAACTCTGAGAAGTCCTGATTCCTGATTCTCCCACATTATCTTTAAATGGGCAGCTTCAGTGATTTAAAGTTTGAAAATAACTTTAAAAGTTGTGGTATTCACACATAAAAGTGTCAGTCTTGCTTCAAGTTGGAGTTATTTTCTGAGGCTGTGGCTTTCTAAAAGTCTTAGGCTCATTCTGGTCTTCTACACAGATGGCAAATTAATAAAGTGCTTGTGATAAAGAGGTTTTAAGGCTCTCTCCTTTTCCTTTAGGGGTTTCTATATTCAGACTGATCCGGTGAGTAGAAGTTCTTGCACTTGAGTCACAACAGGAGTTCTTTATTCATTCATGCAGGTCACTTCCCCCTTTACACAATTTCTTGCTCATCAGGATGCATCATTCTTGATTGTGAAGGAAGTGATCCTTGAATATCAACCAACTCTCTTGGGCCTTTGCTCCGTGAAGGACTTTTTAGCCTCCAAGAGGCTAAATTTAGCTCTCCCAAAATCCATGGTTACAATCTCGTTACCCTCCTTCCTCCTCACCCAATACTGATCTCCACGATCTCATGGTCTCTACAGCCAAAGACTCTCCCAACCTTCACCTTTGCAACAAGGCCCTCAGTGTTTGTTAATGCGAAGTCAAGGAGCACACCATTCCTTGTGGGATCCTTCCCTGCTGGTGTCAGGAAGTTATCATCAGTGCTTTCCAGGAACATCTTGGACTGTTTGTGCTTCAGTGGATGTCAGGGTAGTGAAATTCCCCCACAAGAACCAGGGTCTGTGACTGTGAGGCTGTTTCTAGTTGCCTGTAGAAGTTCTCACCCACTTCCTCCTCCTGCTCGGGCAGCCTGGAGCAAACACCCACACCAGTGTCACCCTTCCCAGCCAGCTCTTTTGTCCTGACCCATAAGCTCTCACCTCACTCGTCACCCACCCCGAGACAGAGCTCAGCACACTCCAAGTGTTGCCTCACGTGAAGGGCAAATCCACCTCTGCGTGTTCCTGGTCTGTCCCTCCTCAGCAGTGTGTGTAGCCCCTTGTGACAGCATTCCAGTCACGGGAGCTGTCCCACCACATCTCCATAATCTCCAAAGCCCTGTGACTGCACACAGATCTCCCGCTCCTCCTGTTTGTTCCACATACCACATGTCTTGGTGTACAGGAACATCACAGAAGTGTTTGACGGTTTCCATTTCCCAATAGGGTTGCAAAGGGGTGCCCCATGGTCCTGTCTTGTCGTTACGTCTTTGAGCGCTTGTACTCACTGAAGGTGTCCCGTCTAAAGCCTCCTTTGCTGCTTGGGTGGTCACTAGAATTCTCCCCTTTGCACAGTTCATCTCTGTCAAGTCTGGTTACATCCCCAACCCCTTTCAAATCTAGTTTAATGCTTTCTTAATGAGCCCTGTTAAGAATTTTTCGAAGCCAGTCTCTTTATACAGCTCCTGACCTTTTTGTCTTGTAGGCAATAATAATAATAAAAAAAATCCAACCTGCCAGCAGCTCTCTGTGAGGTCAAAGACAAAGGGAAAGTGGATTGCTTACAATAGACCATCCTCTAGCTAAACAGGTTCAAATTTTGATTAGGTATAAGATGGGGACATATTTTTGACACATGCTTCTATGCCAGACCTTGAGCATTTTGAAGGATTACCAAGAGTCCTTGAAAGTATTTCTGTGTATGAACAGGAAGGAAGTTTTGTCTCACTCAAAACCATGTTATTTAGTCCTGTATTAATACTGACAAAACTCTGAAACAGCAAAAGCATGAATATATTGATTGTTCAAAACATATAGATGTAGCAATGAACATGAACACTTGCTTAATACTAAATGTTGAATGAGGCTTATTTCTTTGCTTAAAATTAACTCCTTTCCAAATATTTTGTTTATTTTGGGCCTAAAATTTTCTGTTATGCTTGAATATAGAGTAAGCCT
The DNA here is from genome assembly GCA_013398275.1 of Promerops cafer. Classification (NCBI taxonomy): domain Eukaryota; kingdom Metazoa; phylum Chordata; class Aves; order Passeriformes; family Nectariniidae; genus Promerops; species Promerops cafer. Next base: position 1,113,617 of record VZSE01003880.1, read on the forward strand.
GATTAGGGGAAATACTAATTTCATAGTCTCCTCATGCAACCCGTCTTTGTGAGATCCTGCTTCTTTGAAATATATTTCCCGTGTGCTATATTTTGAGAGCTATTGCCTGGCTATTTCATCAGATCTTTTCCTCAAGTATGCTGGATAATGACAGTACATTACACATTTACGATGTGGATGTATCAGTATAGAAGTACCTGCTGTGAAATCCTGTAGGACTCAGTCTGACATGTTTGTATGTGAACATCTCCAGGAGGACCCCAGGAAAACTTTTTAACTGCACCCCCCCATCATTGAACTGCCTGCTTGCCTCAATGTGTTCATGTCTAAAACTGCTGTTACTGCCTGTGAGAGAACTCAGTGGAAATGTGTTTTACCAACACTTTACTGGGAGGAAAAGTAATCCATGACACTCTGGTCTTCAGCTTGTAGGTCCAGGATATGAATGCTTTATCAGAAATTTTCCAAACAGGAAGGGACTTGTCGACCATTATCAAGCTCCTCAGTGATAAAGCAGAAGAGCGTGGGAGTATTTCACTCTAAGCCTTGCACCTGGACATTGAGAGCTCATAAACAGATGGGTTTTTTTCCCATTTTGTAATTGGCAGTGCCTATTAATCCATTTTAGACATCCGGAACACCTGGTATGGAAACAGCAGAAGTGCCAGGTGGGTCAGCTTGGATACATCAGGACAATTACATTCCCTGTTGGCAAGTTGGGTTTTTTTTGGTTTTGGCTATCTGGTGTCTATTAATGTCTCATGCTGCTCTCTTTAAAAGCAGTAAGAAAAGCTCACAGGTAATCAAACAATTTTGCATTCCTGGGAAAGCGACGTATCCAGTGTTAATATAATTGGACATCTGCAGTGCAGAATTAAACCTGCATAAGACATAAGAGCAGTGAAAACACCTTCATACAAGTTCAGAACCTGTTTAGTCACTTCCTTTTCAACTCAGTGATCTCACTGAGCCTTAGGAGAGAAAACACACTCAGGTTTTCTTCAGTTAAAATCCACCTAGACCTTGAGTCTTCTACTTTGGCATTGTTTCTGTTTTACTTTCATATAAATTTGGTTCTTTGTAGTCATGATATTGCAGACACCTTTTCATAACACTTAAGAAACTTGGGGCCTAACTCTGTTAGGAAACAAACACAACTATGATAAAGCATGCTTTGTGTAGTCTTTGTAGAAATAAATAACGAATCTTATAATTAAAGGATGCTCACCACCCCTCTAAGAGTACTCAGCTGACAATACTGTAGCTGATAAAATTATGGTGTGGGTATATTGGTGCTAACATAATAAACTTGATTATTTCTCAACCTCTAATTTTTCATGGGTTCCAGCACAATTCTCATTTTCTTAACTACTCTCCTTGCGCCAATATATGCATCACTTAATACTTGGCCATAGTTGTGTTGGCAGTTCTTTACAATTAATAAACTGTAAATCATAACAATTGTTGGATGAGTCCTGTGGCCCAGGATAGCTTGCAATACACTTATTAAATATTAAACATGACCTATTGTCATGCATAATAACATCCATTGATGGATTAATGACATCTGTCCTTGGCCCGCAAAAGTGGCCATTCATAACTTCCACAGTAAATGTCCCAGAATAGAGACAGTGTCCCCAAATGACACCTTGCAATCCCATCTGTTCTAGAGATACTGTGCATGTATTGTTACCATGAAAACAACACAGTTCTACTTTCTGATTTAGCAAACCCTGAGAACTACTTGGGCTTAGCTGCTTAGCTTTCAAGTGTTTTCATATTTAGACTATTGTGCTAAGGAAACAGAGTTGGTGCTAACAATCAACTATAAAGGGGGCTATCAACACAGACAAAGCCCCCAGTTCCACGTGAGACCTTTCCCATAGAAATATCTGAAATCATGAACTCTTTGCTCCAAGCATCAGAATTTCTACTTTTACATGCATTAAAAGAGTGTAATCACATGGAATTTAAATTTATACAAATTCTTAACCCAAAATTAATGTTTTGGCCCAGTTTCTATGAGTTTAGGAAGGAGTTACCAGAAGAAAAATCAGTATTTCATTGTGATAACCAGCAGTGATACACAGTCCATAAAAGTGTCCCCAAGTGTACCACACTATAATCAAGAATATTCTATTCACTTGAAGGATATCAAGTGAAATCCTCACCTTTGTGAGGCTGTTGCAGGTTTTGCAGTCAATCACAGTGATTTATCCACCAGACTGCATGAAACCCAATAATGAAATATATTTCATTAATAACTGCTGGGTAGAGAGCTATATTCAAAGGCCATACACTCTAGTTTTCAAAATTGAGTTATTCAACAACAGGAAAAAGTACATTTCTGTTGGAAGAATCTCAGAGATGAAAGTGGCTTCTTCGGATTTTATATGCATTTTATGAGCCAAAATTTTGTGCTAATTTTCAGTAAGCAGCCTGACTTTCACATTATAACTAGAAACCATTGGGTTCTCTTAAAATGGTGTTGCAAGGCAGTCTGAAGATCTCATCTGTCTTACATCCCTGGAGGCTGAAAGCAGGAAACTTTGGAGCCTGTGAAGGATATCTGGAGGATCGATAATCTGCAGACAAAATTCACAGAGAATTCTTGTTTCAGGAAAATGTAGAATATGGCTTTTTCTTCAGTGAAAAGAGGTTTCTGGAAGCAGGATGGCACTTGTGTATATTCCCAGGTTCTTGATGTGGAAAGTAAAAGAAGGCTTGTGCAGCTGAGTTGGTGTGCAGTTTTCAAAGGGGAAACTGAAACCCTAGGTGAAATACTAGACTTCCCAGTGTTATGCAGGAGAAAAATTGATGACTCAGTCACTAGTAGACGATAAACTTCCATAACCAATGCATAAGGTTTTGCATTGCTCACATTTCACTGTGGATGGCTTAAAAACAAACATTAGAACCCGAAATTAGGGCAGTAGTATTATAAGTATCTATCATCTTCCTTTGTATTTTGGTGGCAAACATTCATCTTTTGGGTCATCATGTGGTATTTCAAGCTTTCCTGGCTTGATATCAGCCTCCAGGATGAGATGGGAGGACCTAGTGCCATTCTGCTACCTTGTGTGGCAAGATGTTTTCTCCCCTTCCATCTCAGCCACACATAACCTGTGTTGGGAAAGGAGAGAGAAGGTAAGTCCAACCCAGGAAACACCACTCTATTCAGATCTTGAAGGTGGCACTAAAAATCTAACAAATGTTATCCAGTTTCAGGGCACCATTACATCCCTCAGTGACACCCGATGAATTCAGGATAAAGGCTTACTTTTTTGAGAGAGGGCAAAGAATACAAACTTCGTGATGTTGTCGTGCACCAGCAGGGCAAGGCAAAGAAAATACAAAGCAGAGATTGTATCTGGAGTGCAGTTTTAAACCAATTCTGTATTTATGTCTCCACCAGAAAACCCTGGTGAGTATACTGGCAAGTGTGGGCAGATTAAAATATCTGTCTTCAGGAAAAATCTTCTTCACATTAAGCATGAAGGAGAATAAAAAAATAATGAAATTTTTGAAATTTGGATGAGACTAAAATAAAATTATGTTGCTTTTGTAATCCTTGAAATCAACTCCAGAGCGCTCCAAGACAAAACTAAGGAAACACAGGTCAGAGCAGAAGCAATTTGGGCAAAAATGGGATGTTACTGTCAAAAACATGTGGTATTTCTGATATGGAGGTCACTTTTATTTGAGGTAGGATTTTTTACTTTGATATGTGCTGTGGTGTTTATGGATTGTTGATGTTAAGTTACATAAATTGATTAAGAAGAAGTTACATATATTGATTAAGAACATCCACCAGATGTTGGATCTGCATTGTTACAGATGGAATACAGAAGGTACTTCTATTTATTCAAACTTTTATTCTGTGTTAGCAGATATGTAGTTAGGATAGTGTTGGGACTTCCTACTGTACAGGTACATAAGAAACAAGCTGATATTTAACCGGTTTTTAGTGAGTGAATGTACCTTTGACAAATAACTGAAAGGCTTTAACAGTTCTCTTACGAGGGAGGCTGAATGAAATCAAACTGGGAGAAGTCTGTACCAGGCATGGCTGAGGCACAAGGTGAAAAGTATATTTCACTTGTTCTTTAATTCTTTCCTGGAAACGAAAAGGACTTTTCTATCCACAGTGATTAATTAGTCTTCTTTCTCATGGGCTTAAAACAAAAAGGAGTAAGATCTTTGGAGGCAAGTGTGTCCATAAATTGTCAGCAACAATTTGCATTGTTGATGCATTTTGTCTCACAGAAAATGATGTGTGAGAGGCTGACCATGTGCTAGAAGGAACTTCAAGACATAATGGTAATTTATTTGAAGGGAGGAGAATAACCATAATTAAAATACAACCAAAAAAACCCCAAACCCCCATAACCTGAAAATAGCAGTAATGACAGCACAAGAGGTAATAGAACATACAGTATGTGAGAGTTCTAATGCAATAAATCCAAGACCCTTAGCCATGTCCTTAAATGTGCTGCTTTCAAGTTCCAATCCTCCTGATTGCTGGGAGAACCTTGAAGTGTAGAATATGAATGAGTGGTGTCTTTCCAGTTTAGCTATTCCAAATGGAAAACAAAAGAGCAGTACAATTTCAAGTACCGGTCAAACTGCAATCTCAGTAAAAGGAAGAATTAGCCCCTTTTCTGAGCCTTAGGCTAGCTGCTATTTTATGTTTAGAGAGCCAAAGCCTGATTAATCCTGGCAGAGGTACTGTGGTTTATATCAGAGGGAAGAGATGTTCTGAATACCTCATTTGGCCTTTTCTGGCCTTCTGTACCAGTGTGTATTAAAAATATATGAATTCCAACTCTTTAATGCTTGATCACCTTTATTTGTGAGTGAAATAAATATGGGATCCATTTATAAAAATGGGATCCAAGTGTAAACGTGGATCAGTCCTGTCAACATTTACAATTCGGATTTTAAGTGATATAAATGTTTTTATTGTCTCACTCCCATGGACAGTCGAGAAAGTGAAGAACACTTTCCATCAGTGCAGAAAGATAACACCACCCTGAAAGCGAGTCAGACAGACTCTCCTTGAATGTCTCTTGCCATCAATTTCCTTCAAAATCCCTGTGTTTTATTTGTTCAGTTTGCAAATGGATGCTTCTCTCTCCCCAGATAGCAGGGTATGATTTGGAGTGAAATTCCATTTGGATGTGGTGGTGCCCCTTGAAGGTTTATGCAGGTCCAGCTTCAAGAATGCAGTAGCTCAGAGCTGAGGGAAAGATACAGCAGACAACAATACTGTCAATAAAGTGGTCCTCAAGAGCCTACTATAAATTTTAAATGATTGTCTACAAGGCTGGGCATTCTCACTCTCTGTGAGGCATCTTGTTTCAAGGCTGAACCAAAGCCTTTTTTTCTTATGTCCATCTGGAATTTCTCTCACTGTAGTGTTCAAAAATTGCCTCTCATTCTTTCTTTTTGTGCCACCAAGAGGAGTCCTGTCTTCTTGATATCTCCCATTCAGCAGCAGATTGCTCCTAAACCTCTCTACATCTAATGCAAAGTCCAAATTATGTAATGATTTAGATACTTAGTTTCTTTATCTCCACAAAAATTTTAATTAATTTAGAAAGTAATTATGAATATTTTTTGAGTGTTATTAAGCATGCTAGTATAAACTGGTACAAAGAACAGTTCTGCCAGATTACCTGTTCAGAGTAATTTTCATTATTTTCATCTTTAAAGTTTAAATTCAGAAGCATCTCCAAGAAAGATATATTATTGCATACAAAGTACTAGTATCTTTTGAAAATATAGTGTTTGCACTCCATTGAGATGAAAGTCTGGAATAAGTATGAATAAGTGATAAAAATAAGCAGTAAAATCACACCATGCATATGACTCCAATTTTGGATAGATTCTGACCTCTATGTAATCTGTGATTGCAGTTTTTTAGTTCCCTAGACCTTAAGACTTCCATCAGAAACATAAGTCCCAAATTATGAAGAAATCATACCAAAATGAAAAAAAAAATCATCTTTCCTCTCACTCAAAATGAAATATTATATAAAGCTAGACTTCAAGCCCATATTTCATTGGAGTTGTTTGAGCTTCTTGGGCAGCACCTGCAGACAGAGGCAGGGGCTATGTGTTGCCTCTGTTTTATGGGGCCCTGTGATTTAGTGAGCAGGCTGCTGCAGCCAGTTGGCAGAAATCTGCTGGAGGATGCCCAACACCACAAGATTATGTGCTTATATTGACATGCCTGATCATTTGGGGCGTGTGAAACTGCTCTGTGTGGGTGGCCCGGCTGCTGGATCACATGGGAGCCCTGGGGACAAAAAGGATCCTTCCTGCTTTTGTCTGTACCCCGTTCTTTCTGGTCCCTTTGCCCAGGGGCAGTGTTGGGTGAGGGATGCAGGACAGGAAGGTCAGTCAGGGAGCACTGAGGCAGTGGCCATGCTCAGTGCCATGGGAGAAGGCAGAATGCATAAGTGGGGTGCCATGGGAAATGGCCAATGTCACTGTGAGGCCACTGCCATTGTCCTAGATGCATTGTCAGGAGAGGTTTCCCATCACTGGAAAAGAACAACTATGTTCAAAAAAGAGGAAGAAGGAGAAACTGGGGAACTATCACCTGATCCCTGGGAAGATCACAGAGCAAACTCTCCCTTCTTTAAGGGAGAACGTGTCTGGGAACAACCTGTGTGGATTTGCCAAGGAAAATGTTGCTTGTCAAACCTCATTGCCTTCTATCATGAAGTGTCTGTTCCAGTGGATGAGGCGGGAGCAGTGGACAAACCTCCACTTTAATGCAGCTTCCAGCATGATCTCCCATGGTTTCTGGGTACTCAGACTGGATGGGTGAACAACCAGGAGAGTGACAAATTGGCTGTATTGCTGGGCTTCAGAAGGAATGGTCAGCAGCTGTTGCCTGGATACTACTGACACTCTAGGTTTTAGCAGAAGCAGCAGTAATGTGCATTGTCTTTGCTTCTGTATGATGGGACAGAGCCAACTTTTACAAGCTCATCAGTTACACTAAGCAGGGCAAGGAGACTCTCAGAAGCTGTAGATTCCCAGAGCTTTTCTGGCCAAGGATCTAAGCAAACTGATTAAACTCTGGAGGTAGCCCTGGGGAGCAGGGCTTGGAGCAGATGATTTAGAGAGGACCCTTTATTATCCCAAGTTTCTATATATTCTGTGCAAGAAGCACATGTGATATATACACACAACATATCAGGGTATTTTAGTTAAGGAATGTTCAGCTTTATTGTAGGGACAGAACTGCACAAAGCCCTTCATTGACTGAAACTCTGCTCCTATGTGAGCAGGTGTATAAGATTTATCATTTTAAACAGGCTTACTCTATTGCTTATATGTGCAGAATCTTCTCATCTTTAAATTACAAAGTAATTTTGTTCCTCGCAGAAGTAATGAACCACAAGAGATGTCATTAATAATGCCCCCTTTCAGATGTCCTAGATTAGAAACAGTATGCTAAAACAATATTTTTACCTATCGATCATCCTCGAGGCAAGAATTTATCATACTTTTACAAATAGTCCCTTTTGGCTTTGCAGCTCTGCCTAATATAAAATCTAATATAAATTTGCCACCTCTGTCAGCTTCTACCTTCTCCATGGTAAAATTTACTTTTATTTGACGCCAGTTTTGGCCATGAACTTTGTAGAAAGAAGTTCAAAGTGGTTAGATACAGCTTGTGCTAGTCTATAAAACTGAAAGCACTAGAGGGAAAACTTTTCCTTTGCCCAAACAAGTGCAAGAGAAATTGGTGGCGATTTAAATCAGGTGTAACCAAATCCAGCACTTAGTCACCAAGGCAAGCAGTTCTGGAAAAGAAAAAAAATAAAAGAAAAAACTAATATAGTAAGAAACCTACCAAAAAAGTTTCTCTCAGCTGGTTACTGAGCACTGGTGGTCAACAGTATATGAAAACTGGGAAAAAAGAGTTCCTGAGAGACACGTGGAAAGTGTCCAGGGGAAAATCCAGCCTTTAGTACTGTGAGTTCCTGAAACCATGATAGTAACATGAGGCCTCTATGTAAATGGAGAAGTGAGGTTTTGTTTGGTCACTTTTTTTTGGGTAAGGTGAGGTTTTCTTTGGTTGCTGTTTGGTTTCCCTCTCCAAAAGGTAAATGAGTCCACCTTATTTCATATTTAAGAAGGGTGGAAGGGCAGCAGTCAGGAGCCTGCCTACCTGCCTGGCAGCACCTTTTAGTGACCACAGCTGTAGATCAGGACTTCCTGGGGGGCTAGGAATGGCAGAGGCAGAAGAAGGTGAGGGCAGGAGATGGGACCTGCTTTAGAGACTGCACCATGGCATGAGCAGCCCAGGCTGCTGAAGGCAGTTTCCACTGACAATCTGTAGCTGAGGAGAGAGTCAGAGTGCTCTCACCCCCTTCTCTGCTGCTCAGTCCAGAGAGCTGGCAGCTCTGTGGTTGTGTTAGATCCTGTTTTCTGCATACAGGGGATGAGAAAAGGACCATAAAGCAGACAGGTGGTGAAGCTGCCTTGCCTGGTTTTGATAGATGTGAGCTGTGAGCTCATTGTGTGCTACTAGGAGGGCCCACACTCTTGGTTACTGACAAAGAAGTACTGGATAATCTCTTGAACTTCGATTACTGCTAATTAGGTATCCATACTCTGATTCATTTGGAAGCATTTCTGTTCCTTAATTCCTACAAAAATAAAATGAGAAGCTCTAAACCAAATTATTTTGTTCATAATGCAGTTACCACTCATGAACAGCTGCCAAAAAGACAATTTTGTCTAAATAGTGTAATAACAATTTGCCAATGGGCAGCAGTGTATATGAGCTGTCCGTCATGCAGCACTTTCTTAAATTGAAAACAAAGAAGGAGATCTCTTCCTTCTCCTGATTTTGTTCTTACATAGACCGAATTTGACAGGATTTGAAAAAAAAGCTTATACAAGCTTATACAAAATATTGTGACTGATATATGACTTGGGAAAGGAGCCAGAGATCAGAGAATGTAACTGCTCAAAATTGTCTATGTGTTTTATGCTACCAACTTGCTTACAACTCACAGTAAAGGAGGTGACAAACAGCTCTCCACAGCAATGATTGTACAAAGTTTGAAGCTTGAATAGCTTCTCAAAAATGCTTGTAAGCCTGTGCCAGAGGAGAGAACCCAAACCCTGCAAGCAGACACATGGCTGTTGCTTAGTGCTGTAAACCAGTTCCCAGCTAGTCCTCTTGACCCAGCAACAAAATGCCTAAATTCTTATCCCTAAACCCAAGCATGGGAGGCAGGTAATTGGCTGCAAAAATTGAGTGGTAACACACTACATTTCAGACATTTGTTATGTAATTACTTTAGAATTCATTTAATCTGGAAAAAAAAGAATCTTATCTATGAATGGATCAGCTGCGGGGCTGATTTTACATTTTCCACATATTTCTTTTTCTGCCTCAAATGTATCAGCTGTGTTGCTAGAATGCTTGTCTGCATATTCTGCTGGTAGCATATGTTTGAGAAAGTCTCAGTAACAATCCATAAACAACCAGAGAAGAGACTGGCTCTTCAGAAGATCCTTCTGTGCTATAGTTCAGCTGTCATTTTGCTAAGGGGAGACTACAGAACTTCAAGGTGGTATAGAGTGGAGAGAGGATGAGATGCTAAATCAAAGTCCTTTAAAAAAGTAAAAAACTAAGAACAAGTGAACAAAAATCCCCACAGAGCAAAAAAACCCCTCTGAGTTGTTTGAACTCCATTATCTTGACTCAGGAATTTCTGTGTGTGGGTGTTTCTGATCGCAGTTAACATTTGGAGAGGTGGTGGTTTCCTGCATGCTGGCAGCTGGGGTGCCCTTGCAGCTTGCTGCTGACCCACCTTGCACTGCAGAGCCTGCAGCCTTGTCGGGGCACATCTCGCGGGCAGGTCCCAGCAGTTCCTGTCCCTCGTTATTTGGGTGGGACGGGACAGAAGCAGCGAGTGCGCGTTAGCTCATCCCAGTCCGCCGCACCAGCACGGCGTCGAAATCAACGTTGCTATCCCCGCAGGAGTTTGGCAGCTGGCTTGCTCCGTCCTTCCCTTGGAGACCAGGAAATCCAGAATGTCTTTCCCAGGCTAAGCAGAAGCACATACACTGTAGCAGTGCGAGGAGATGGATTTATATGATTGCAAAGGACAAAACAAAAAGAAAGGAGTACCTTTAAAATAAAATGTAGGGGAATGTGTGCATGTTTCTTGACACTGTGATTTCTACCATGCTTAAAGCAAGCCATGTGGCACAAAGCAGGGTCAGCAGAATGGGGTTGAGGGGATCCACTTCTGCTGCAAACAAGTGCTGCTTGGTGGTACAGGACTAATGCCAGTTCATACAGCTGTTTAATTCAGCATATTAGCAGCAGGACTCTTCTTTGCATGTAGGTCCTTTTAATAATGTCCAATATATGACAATTTGAACTTTCTAATAGAGTCCAGACAGTGCTCTACATATGCCTTCTGCTGTTATAATGTAATAACATTTTGCACTTATTGATTTACCATGCTATCTTTTAAAGAAGACAAAATGCTTACCTGTATAAAAATGCTTCGTTCAAGTAATCTACATAGGAAATGCTTAGGCTTGATAGCTCATATTGCCACCAGATCCAAATTGTCGTATGGCCTTTTGGGACTCCTGCACTGAAGTCCACCTGGGTATAACCAGGAGCAGAAGCAAAGGGGTGTGAAGTGGAATATAGGACAGCAGAGGATGTCTGTGCATTTAAAAAATTTGTGTCCTTTTCTACATGACATGATGAGGATGACCTAATTCATTTGCTGTTGTGTTATTTTTATTCTACCAATCATGGGGTTTTTTCCTTTCCTTTCCTTTTTCTTCTTTATCTCCCCCACTCTGAAAAGTAGGAGGCTTATCTATGCCTTAACCATGCTGTGCAGGACTGACACGCTTTCTGTGCATCCATTCCTTTCCGAGGAGCTTTTTTTAGCTTCTTTCAGTACAATTCAGTTACAATTTCAGTACATCAGTTACTTTCAGTACAATTTAATAGCGAGGTTTCTCTAAGGCCCATGAAAACAGGTAGGCAGATAAAGATGCAGACTAACTGTGGTTCTCTTATGGCTTAGTTGGAGCTCCTGCTTCATTAGGGAGTCCAGACAGGAGAGACCTCACAAAAACCCCCTGGTAGTGATAGGTTTAGTCAGAACTTGTGGCTGAGACAGCAAGCAGGAGACAGAAATCAATAGGAAAGCTACCTTCATTAGCTCCCCTGCTCTGCAGGTCTTTGTTTTCCCTTCACATGTTGCACATAGGCATATTTACACCGCTGTTTCCTAGCAGGTCTTGACTTCTCATTGGCCTCATTTTGTCTCCCCTTTTTTTTTTTTTTATATTGGATAAAGGGTCCTTTCTCCTCCATCATTCACTCCAAGTTATTTCCTAGTCTCTTGGAGTATTTTCTACCTTGCCTCTTGTTATAGAGCCAATTCTGATTATGATTTGGCACACATAAACAACTTATTTTCTGTGTAAATTAGTTAAGCTGGTTTCTAGTACCTACAGGAAAGTTCCTTCAAACAGGTTGAGGGAAAGAGGCAAAGAGCCTTGAAAAGCAGGCAGACATCAGAGACAAGCAAGACAAATGGCCCTGATTTTGTTCACAAGCTGTGTGGGATTTGAGGGAAGGCAAATTAACTCTCTCCTCATTTAGTTAAGGGTTCTCAGCAATGGCAGCAGGAGTGTTTTTCTCATCAAATGAGGAATGAGTAAAAACATAAGATGATTTGGAACTGAACATATTTGCAGTTGTTTATGTTTTTGGCTAGCGAGATACTTCAACATTCACTATTATTTGCCCTACAAGCTTAAATTATGAATTATTTAAGGTAGAGAAAATATTTTTCATTCCATTTGTGCAGTTCATAGTACAATGTGATGCTGATCATGTCTGTAGCTTGTACATTGCACAGATGCAAAATAAGGCAAGAAAGCAGAAATTTTGGGGTTTTCTTCTTCTTTTCTTTTTTCTTCAAAATACAAATTGCATATTGGGAAGTGCATGCACACACACAAGAGTCTGGATGCTGAAAGACATTAGCTTGCAAAACCAGAAAATCTCCCCAGTGGCTCTGTGAGTTAAGCATTGCTTTTCATTTTTGCTATTTCTTTAGAAATTGGAATTCCAGCTTAACGTGTGCTAAACTCTACAACATGCAAAATACCTTTTGTGTCAGCCAGGAAATAAGTCCCCAGGTAGTTGTTAATGTAATAACCATGAAAAAAGGTGAGCTTTTTGATCTTATATTTGGCCTCAAAAGGTTTTTCACGTGTGAAGTGCCCTAGCACTATTTCTGCATGAGTGTTTATTTTGCAGAAGACTTTAAGGGGGTTCAAGAAAATTATGCAAACCCCTGCTTTGTGGGTTGCTTGTAGATAAACCAATCCCAAAGCTAGTGTTAGATGAAATTTTTTTTAGAAGTAGCAACAGCATAGGAGTATGGTGTCCAAAAAATTAGCTTTCCTCATTGGAAGGACACTAGATTACTCTGTTTTAACTGTATTTTTATTATTCTAATCCTCTGTTTACAGCTGGTCCTGTTTGGAAGTAGAGTGAGAATGGTTGTGCATGAGGAACATTCTCCTCTTGATCCAAAATTCAGTTCACTTTTTGTGAACTACTGCAGACCCACCACAGATAAAACAAGAAAAGGTGTTCCCATGTTCTTGCAGCACCACATGCTAGATTTTTGCCTATATGTTCATGGTTAAATTAGGGCCAAGATCAAACTGTCTCCCTAGACACCCCTAAGAGCCAAGTAAAGATTGTGGCAAGGTTTTTGTTCATTTTAAACACTTCTTTAGATGTCATGGTGCCATCTGTTCCCAAGGTCCTCCTGGAGCTCTGCTAAGGAAATCAGAGAGGGTCTGAAGTGTGGCAGAGCCCTTGACATGGTTGTAGCAGATGATGACTTGCTGCAGTTAAAGCATTTGGTAAAACGTGCTGGGAAGGTGCTGTATACTGAGAAATGCTCCAAGGCACAAACTGTGCTACTTTCAGCTCTGTTACTTTTGAGGGGGTTGCAGCAGCTCTGTGTGACAGTATGGTCGTGTGCATAAGCGTGTAAGCTTGTTTAGATCTAAATCCAGGATATTTAAAACAGCATTTTGTTCCATTCTGTGAACAGACCCTAAGTTTAGCACTCTTTTAGATGGGGCCTTTTTTTTGTTTGTTTGGTTGGTTGGTTTGGTTTTTTAAATTGATTTATATTTTAACTGAAGTGGAAACAGTTTAGCAAACCCAGACCCTTGCAAACAGATTGTGCTGACTGTGAGGATAAGTTTGTGGGCTGAGTTTTGTATCTGCTGAAACTATAGAAAAATCCTAGCGTGAACTGCAAGCTAAGACGGTGTTGTTGCTCAATTTGCTTTAACTGAAAATGTCTGCAAAAGATCAGACTAATTAAGGCTGTCTCTGAGGGCCTAAAAAATGCACATTCTTATTAAAAAACCCTTGAGATTTTAATTATTTTCAGGTGGAAATGCAATAGAGGATTGTTCCTGGGTTTTCCTATCTGAAACCAGGAGGGTACCTCAGAGACTTGGCTGGCAAAAGTGCAGGTGGTTCTAGAGGACAGAAACAAGAGTTTAAGCAGAAGCTGGGGCACAGCATGAACCTCCAAACATACACTGTCTCTCTTCTTGTAGGAGATGCTTCACTTTGTATAAATAAAACCCAACTCCTGCAGCCTCTTCTGGAGCCCCAGAGGCCCCAGGCTGTCTTGGTGGCCCTTCCTGTTGCCCTCCATCCAGTGTTCTGGGGAACCCACAGCTAGATACGTGCACAAGAATAATTCTGTTGCTTTCATTTTCCAACGAATATTTAAATTCTTTCAGCACAGAATTTATTTCTACTACCCCTCTGCATTTCTATTTCATTTGTGTCCATATAATGTGGTTTGCAGTAATTTTTTTTTTTTCAGCCCTCAAGTATAGATTTATTAGGAATACAAGTAAAACTATTTGTCACACTTATTTGGGTTCAATGCCTGAGAAAATAAACAAAAATCTGCTCTTCTTTGGTCTGTGTGATCAAATATGATTTGGGCACAAACAATTCCTGTAAGGGAATGCTGTGCTGATTCTTCAAGAGTCATTTCCAGCTGAAAATGACAATAATCACGAATAGCTGTCAATGCACAATGTGGGTTACTTCTCTGTGATTCAGTTCCCAGCTTCTCACTAGTGTGGAATCTATGCAGCTCTAATCACCTTATTTTATAAATTTGGGATATTCAGAAGACATGCATGTCATCTTTTTGAGGTGATAAGATATAGTTTGCATAAACTTCCCATAATCTTTAATAATAATCTCGATTATTCTGACACTCTGCAAATATCTTATTTTCTTTTGGCACTTCAGAGATATCAAAGTGATATTGAACTAATGAAAATTTATTGAACTTCTAATAAAGCATGAGGAAATGTACTTCTATTTTGATGGACTCTGATCACTTCTAAAACATAAAAGAAAAACTCTAGACTTTTAATGTTACTTTACATATATTCTCACAGAAAACGTACTAATATGAAGAGGAAGAATTAGCAGAACTCCAGTCAGCTGGGGACATCTGATTTTAGTGGTGTTTGTTTAGGCTGAAAGACAAATCCAAGGTGATCAACAATGGGAGGCTGACATGGCAGTGAACAGTGTAAGCCTGGGGTGCCCCAGAGCTGGGCAGCTCCAACACGTGGCTGAAGAGCAGCTCTCCTTCTCCAGTGCTTACAGAATTCTGTCAAAATTCAACACTTCTCTTCCATGAAGCCTTATAGGCATAAAGGGCTTGATACCTCTGATCGGAGATTAATTCCTCTGCAATATTAACGACCCGATCGAGAGCTGGAGCACCTCTGCTATGGAGGCAGCTGAGACGCTTGGGGTTGTTCAGCCTGGAGAAGAGAAGGCTCTGGGAACACCTCCCATCACCTTCCCGTGCCTAAAGGGGACTGCAAGAGAGCTGGAGAGGGACTTTCTATATGGACATGTAGTGATAAGACAAGGGGAATGGCTTCAAACTGGAATAGAGTAGGTTTAGATACAGAGAAGGGTGGTGAGGCACTGGAACAGGTTGCCCATAGAAATGGTGAGTGCCCTGGCCCTGGTTCAAGACCAGGCTGGATGAAGCTTTGAACAGCTGGGTCTAGTGGAGGGTGTTCCTGCCAATCCAGGGGGTTTCGATCTAGATGATCTTTAAGGTTCTTCCCAACCCAAACCATTCCATGGCTCAATCATTTAGGAGGCTGCAGTTTAAACATTATTGGTATTTTCAGGCTTCTAGAAACTGAGGCTGTATTACTTTGCTGGTCCTAGCTGATCTCAGCTGATGAAACTCAAAGATACAGCAACCAATGAAAATAACTTGTTCAACATGGATTATTCTTGAAATTAACTTCCTTGATAGCTGTATTTGAAAGTTTTATAGCATCTGCTAAGAGCTGACATTCAGCAACTAGCCTAAATTATGACTAATCATAAGGATTTAATTGTGTGTCTTCTGTGCTTGTCTTGGGTGAGGTGAAACCTGTATCTCATGGCAGATTTGCCAGCTCTTCAGCTCTAGAAAGTTTTTCTAATTTTCACATGATAACATGAAGAAAATCCTTTGTTCTCTTATAGTATGAATCCAGCTTTAGTTTTTCAGGACTACTAGAAAAATACTCCAGGCCAGAGTGCTTGTCCTGCATGTAGAATCCAGTCAGGGCTTGTAGCATCAAATATGTGTCTCCTGAGCATGAGATGCTCCCAAGTCTATCAGACAAACTGCCCTGGTTTTGCTACCAGGTGGATGGTACTTGCAAACATTTTATCTCACTAATATGTAAATCTGACAGAATTGGCCAAAAAAACCAGGAGCCTGTAGCTTCCATAGGCTTTCCGGAGTGCCTGCTGGTACTGCAGATAGACATCAGCATTAAATTCAGGACCCTGTGGTGCTCTCTGGGGGCAAATTTCTGCCAGGATTAGCAAGTTACTATGATCTTTTGGACATTCTGGGAAATGGTTTTAGGAATGGCCAAGAATAAATATGCATGGGGGTCTGAAGCACTGCAAATAAAGGCCTGCATGGAGGTGTGTGCTTGAACTGAATGCAGATGGATGTTTGCTGATGGCTCTGCAGACATACCTGGGTCATTGTTGTGATACATGATTTTGTCTCCTAGAGGCTGCTGAAACCGAGAATTATGTGTAATAAGACTGCTCAATTTCACATGTAAGTGGACTCTCAGCATAAATAAAACCACTGAGGTAGGACAGAATCAGAGAAAGGCCAGATTTAGGATTGCACTAAACTAGGTGTCCTGATCTTAGCTGGGACAATTTTGTCCTCAGAATCTGGTACATTGCTGTGTTTTGGATTTAGTATGAGAATAATGTTAATAACACACTGATGTTTTGGTTCTTGCTGAGTAGTGCTTGCCCTGTGTCAAGGACTCTCCTGTTTCCCATGCCCTGGTGGTGCAGAGGTGTACAAGAAGCTGGGAGGGAACACAGCCAGGACAGCTGATCTGAACTGTCCCAAGGGATATTCCATACCACAGAACATCATGCCCAGTATCTAAACTGGGGGGAATTGGGTGCACAAGTGTGTTGTGCATCACTTGTTTATCTTCGGGATGAATTCTCTCCCTCTTTCTGTCTCCTGTCATTGCATTTTTCATGTTGTTGTTGTTTTATGAGTAGTAGTTTATTTTACTTTATTTCCATAACTTAGTTGTTCTTTTACCTTGTCTACTGTTTTTTCCCCCCCAATTCTCCTTCACATCCTACCTGGGGGTGAGGGGGGACGAGAGAGCAGCTGTGTGGTAGTTAGTTGTCATCTGTGCTTACACTACAACACAAAGTTACAGAAGAATCCCATTCTTTTAGTCAGGAAGTTCAGATGGCTCATGCCTCTGATCTTCAGAGAAGTTGAATTATGATTATTCTGACTTTGGTCTTTGATTTATTGAGAAACTTTTAGCATTTCATGGTAACATTTCGCCTTTTAATCTAGCACAGAAATAAATAAAATCATTCTGGCCTACCTGTTGATCTGGAGATTACTGTGATGAAATACATTAAGACATTTTAGTATATGTTGCTGGCCTCTGAAGAAAATTGCAAGTAAAATTTAAAAAATTGATAAAACTAGAAACTACCATTTTTTTATGGCTTCTTTTTTTTAGTGACAAAAGCATGTAAATAATAATATTAAATCAACAATCTGGGTTTTTTCCCTAAGTCAGTAGGAAAAAACTGGGTGCTGTTAGGTCTTATTAGAGGACAAAATAGTGCTGATGCTAGACTTGCATGGGTGAGATCAGAGCTGAGGCAGAGAAGTCAGATATAAAAACTGCAGAATTTGTCTGTTGTTTTATCTTCTACTGCTTTGTTATGCCGATAAAAGAAGTACCCTGTATTGAGGGGGGGAAGGATGATATCAGTGTTTTCTCAGAAACAGAGCCTTTAAGCTTAAATATCAGCAGAACACTAATTCAAGACATTATTATTCCTTGCAGACTTGAAATAATTTAACAGCCCTGACTGTACGGAGTGCCACAGTAACAGAGAGCTAAAGCAGGAATTTGGCCTATAAAAATGCAGAACATAAAACCATCAGCATTCTGAGTAAGCAATTCACAGGGTTATTATGCAGGCTTTAGTTCCCCTCCTGTAAGGGAAAATAGCTAAGTTTTTAAGAGGAAATAGAAGCAAATGTATTTTTGAATTAATTATTTAACTAAAAAAATTTGCTGTAAGTGGGGAGAGATAAGTCTTCATACTTCTATAATCATTCATATTCAACTGGTTTTAGTAAAGAATTTTTTGACTACAGTCTGTTGATTTCAAGTCTTCTGGCTAACTAGGTAATTTTTACTAAAAGGAAAATAGTTAAACTTGAGATATGTGCAGACAAAATCCATTACTAATGTACTAAATGACATTTAACCTCAGAAAGAATATTCTTCAGATTAGAGAAAAAAATCGTATATTATAGATTAAAAAAGAGATACTGTTTGCACTCTTGGGAGGGTTTAACTGAACAATCTGATAATTAAAATAGCGCAGAATTTTTTATTTCTTTTTGACAGTCATTTTAACCTGTCTGCTCACTTCAAAGTAAATGTGCAAGCAGGTGTCAATAGGTGAGCATGGACTGACAGCCAGCAATTGCTGAAATGCCACCAGCCACTCCCTAAAGCTATCAGAGTCTGTCACATCTTGACTGTGAAGTGAAAATGGCTGAACAGGGAAAATTTTTTTCATCAGAGTGAACATTTTCCAGTAACCTTCGTGATTAGAACTCCAAAGAAATAAATACCAAAGCCCTGCATGAAGGACAGGAGCTCCTGTTTGTTTCGTGATGGGAGCTCTGCTGCCTGGGTGATGAGAGTAGGCTGCTCCTCCCAGTGAAACAGGGTCTTTAAAGCTCTCTTTGAAAGCTCTGCTGTGCAGCCAGTGAAGCGACGTGCCATGGATTATAATAAAAGCTGCCCCCCCGCTCCCACCCCACCCGGAACATGGTCAGCGCAGCAGATTTTTGTAAAAAACATTAAATCAGTCTGAACAGTTCAGGCACTTGAACTATGTATTTGCTAGATAAACATTTGTGATAGATTAGAACACAAAGTATTTTATTTCTTGTTATTTCTCGCGGCGCTGTTTGTTGTTTTACTGCTCTGACAAGAAAGCGTGCTCCGTGGGAAGGCATGCCTTGCATTTATGCTGACTTCACCCAGGAACCCTCCCTGGCTCCAGTGTTTACCTCGTGCCCAAATAAAGCACATCCAGATTTGAACTCTTGTCACTTGGATTCTGCTGAAAAGGGAAAAAAAAGGGGGCTTGGGCCTGCTGGTGCTCAGAGATTTGGCTTATTTAGGCTCTCGAGCTGCATGCAGTGTGTTTTCTGGAAGGCATTGTCGGGTTGTCTCAGTTATAAAAAGTGGAGGAGGACACATTATCCTGTTTGTCTACTTTGCAGCTTGAGAATTGTCACCCGTGCTTGCTGCTCCTTTTTTCCCCTTGGTCTGCTTTGTCTTGAGTTTTCTTGTGGCTTTGCTTGAGTTTTGGTTTCTGATCTGCTGGTGCAAGAAGCAGAAAATATGCATGCAGAAGGCTTGCCATAAAGGGATGCACTTTTCCACAAGATGGACAACGTCATAGTGGCTCTCATTCCTGTGGGATGTTGTAGAGGTCTAACATCTAAATAGATTAAAAAAGTTACAGAGGGTATGTCCACTCAGGGCGGTTATATGCAGAAACTTGATGTCACCTTGTCTCAGATGTTTCTATATCTATATACCCTCAGAAGTAAGAAAGAATCTTTTGATATGTGCTGGTTTTGAAATGCTTTTCTGAACATCTTTTGTTTGTCACTGAAAGAGACAAAATAATGGGCTGGGATGACTCTCTGATCTGTTCCAGTATGCCTCTTACCATGGCATAAGCAGTAAGAACTACAGGAATACCTACCAGTTTTCTGTGTCTCTTTTTCTAATGATTCACTGTGGTCTGCATGGGACAGCTGCTAACTGAACATGCTCTCCATAAGTGCTCGGTTCCTGGGTCAAAGCTCAAGATTTAGGTGTAAAGATACCCAATGTCAGCAAGAGCAGGGCAGCTTCACGAGAAAGAATGATCTGGGAGCCAAGGGTGACACAAGAGGGCAGTCCCAAAAGATCAGGGGACATGGATGGGTTGCTCTTAGGGTCTATTAGCAGTTTCAGTCATGGTGAGGTAAGTAAAATAAATCCAGTGTCCATTGATGGAAGCCAATCAGGGGCAACAGGAGATGGGGCTGGAACACAACATAGGGCTTGAGGTTAATCCAGGAAAACCAGTCAGCAAGTCAGGACAGCGGGGGATAAGGCCAGGTGTGGGTGCACCTACAACACAGTTCTGGGGCCTGAGCTCAAATAAGCCATGAGAAGTTGGCTGGGAGGAAGACCAAGGTGAAGGAGGTCATAAAAAGGTCAACTGGTAGCCTAAGGTTGTTCACAGATTTAGTTCTTGGTGTCAGGTACTGTATTGGGTTTGGGTTTTTTAGGGTGAGGGTTTATTATTTTTTCTGATTGTCAGTAGGTTACTAACCTAAGTAGAGGTGACACAAGAATCTCTGGTAAGATTTAGTAAAATAGATCACAAACTGAGTAAAAATAACAGGGGGTGTACAACACTTTGGAAATGAGAAACAGAAGAATCCAAGCTCCCTGTGCTATTTTAGTAGACCAAGTTACTAGTGTCTCACTAATCAATATAAGTTAACGGACATTATTAGGATAACAGGCAGAAGGAAGTCTGTAGTAAACAAATAATTTTACTCTCTGGGACTCTGAAGTCAACACCTGCAACAATAACAGGCAAACACTAACTGTTAAAAAAATGGAAGAAATAAACCAATGAAAACTGTAATCAAGGTGGAGGCAATCTGCTAAGCCAAGTTCTACCCTTATTTGCAGTCAATGGATTTTCAGGGATGTGCATTAGCTTAAATCAGAGTAAATTTGGCTTGGGTTTCAAAGATAGAACATTACTGCATATTTGACATAAATTTTAACACTCCACTTACCACCTAATAGAATAAGATGAACTTCTTTGTAATGAACAGAATGGTTTATACATCTGCTGTAAACCAAAAATAAGCTTTTGTCAGGTCCACTAGATGATTATTGATTTTTAAAATTTATTTTTAAAAACTCATTTGCAAATTTCTGCCAGTTGCATAGTCATGGTAACTGTGTAACTGCTTAGATTTAAATCTTGATTGATTATGTCATCTTCACTGTATGCAGACCCTCTAAAAGTCTTGTTTATTTATAAACATGAATTTGGGTCTGTAAGATGGGTGTAGGACTGTCCTACAGAGGTTGTGGTTTAGGGGATTTAGATACAAGATTGGGACCATTTTCTGGACCAGGTTGCCCCAAAAGCAGGCTGCTGCTTCACCAATACCTCACCTAAAATGCATTGAATAAAGTAGTGATGTAGGAACACAGAACTGTGTTTCTGACATTTATTTATTCAGAAAATCTAAAACTCTTCTGAAATGGAAATGCTGCTAATCTTGAGTTAATATTTTTTCAACTTGATTGTTTCTTTTTATAGGAATTGATATTATGCTTTTCAGTCACATAGGAATGTTGTGTTTACTATAGCAACCCTTTAGAAAAATTGAGTACTGAGAATGGGCTAAGAATGAGGCATCCTTCTGGCAGAGAAACTGTGCTTTATAAAGTTAATTTACAGTTTTTCTGTTATTTTTTTCTTTATAATGTGCAATTTAATCCTGACTTTTCATGATGCTTGGGCAAAAATGCAGATACCATAGCACCAGTATAATAAAAGAAATCAGAAAAAATAACAGTTTAATCATGATATGTATTTCTCACATGATATATAGAATAATAGGAAACCAACCATAAATTGACTTTAAGAGTAGGAATTAACTGACAATTTAAAATCCTTGCCCCAATGCAGACATGAGGGTTAGCTCCATTACTGCAGGCTGAGCAGAGAGGATGAAAAAGCAGATAGAAGCTGAGAATTACCTTCTTTTTTTTGGAGGGGGTGATGGAGGAAATGGGAATAAAATTGGTTTTATCAGTATTAGTGTATCAAAATTTGTATCTCTGTCTTAAATATATGGCATATACAATTATACTGGAGAAGGCCAATCAGCTTGCCTTGCTTGCTCAATCTTGTTTCTCAGAAGATATGAATAATGGCTCAAATATATAGTTTATGAAGATGCCATGATGCAATTTTCTTGTTTCACATAAGCATCCTTCAATTTCCTGTGCCACTTTAGTTCTAAAACAATATATTTCAAGGAATTTTCATATATTTTTTATAATATGAGCAAGATTGGCTTAACAGATGAGGTGTATTGACTGGCAAAGACAAGCGTGGAAAAAAATCCCACAGCTGGTATCATACGCCAACTCTATTGCAGACTTTTCATCTTGCATGAATAATAACAATTAATGATTATCTATGCCAAGAGAAAGCATATATTGTCAGTTTATATCACAATCCAAATTCCCGATGATTTACATTACTCCAAATTTTTGCATCTATAGCTATTCTCTCTTCCCCTTTGTTATCCACATACAAGACAGTTTCTCTTTCCCTCCATCATTGTAATATGCCCAAGTAAATTATCCAAATGGAAATTTTTTTGCCTAACAGAAAAATAGGCATTCAAGGTCTTCTTTGAGAATTTATACTCTGAAAATTGAATAGTAACACTTAACTGAAGCAAGGAAGGAGAACTATTTCATAAGGCATGCATTTTATGATAAAATTGTTGAGCAAATTGTTGTTGAAAATTTTCAAGGGAATTTTTCTGGTGAGTGAAGAAAAGGAGAAAAGAGGTTATTTTTTCTAATGCAAAGTTGTGGTTACCTCTGAATTTTCCCTACCCCAAAACTGTTTTGCAAAGTTTCTTTAGCTTCATTCTGAAACCACAGCCCCCAGTGATGCTGTGGGTGGTATAGAATAACAATTTAGATGCACCCACACCACGCTAAGCTCCTCCCTCACCTCTGCAACTAGGACACTAAGTGACTTAGAACTCAACATATAAAAATACATAATAGGCACCAACATTCTCATTAGATTTCTTTAGGATGATGTGCTGAAATATCTCTGGAGACCTGTTCTCCATTACCAATTCCTACAGGGGTTTGAAATGAGCTAAAGCTGTGAACACCTGATTCCCTCACCCTCAGGCTGAACCAGCACCGTTGAGCTCAGTATTTGGGTCCCTGTGTGGTTCATTAAGAAAAGTAGGCAACAAAACCATTATTTTTAAAAAGTCAGGATGCTCAGCAACCACCTAATCAAAAGAAACTGTTATTAAGTAAAATGTATCTTCCATCACTTAAAATACCACTTGCCTATCAGGAAATGACTGGTCCTTCTACTTTTCATTACTGACTTCTTTTGCTAATATTGACTCCCTTTTTGTTTTATATATGCAGATCCATTATTGACCCTTCTTTTCTGCCCCATTTGCTGTTTTTTCACTACAACCTCCCTTCACTAGAAGGGTATAAAACTAAGGGGGAACACCCAGTCACAGGTCTGACCTGCACCATGGTTTGACATTTTATCATTGATTTGGCTGAGTGTAGTAATCCTTACATAGCTTAGTGGCTGCTGGTTTTCTCTCTCCTTGGTTAAAAGGCTGCATGTGGGCTCACCAGCAGGAATGTTTTAGTCCTAAAGAAAGTCCCCTGATGTCACCAAATGAAGCACGTTCCTTGTGGGGACCAGGATTTTGGGAAATTTATAGCTGTTTAAGTAAAGCATGCTCCTCACTTAATGGGAAAATTTTGATTGCAACTAAACAACGTCAGATAGAATTTTATTCAGAAATGTGCACTTTAACAATTTCTATAACAAATTCTTCTTTCAAACAATCAAATAGTTTGTTTCAAGCTCTGTGTATTACTTTAAACTCCAGACATATTGAACTGTCAGATCCAGTCTTGTGCGTACTTCATGGAAGAATAACCAAGCCTTGCCAAGAACTCACAAGCAGAACTGAGATCTGAGCAGAGAGCTGGGGGTTTGGATGGCTCTGACCCTGAGCACAAGAGCATCAAAAAAAGCATCAGCAAACAAAAGGATAGTGACAGAGTACTGATAATTTAATCTGGAGAAATATGTCTTTTCTACTAGGTATGTCAGTCTTTACGTTAAAAAAAGAAAAGGGAGTCAGAACTGAGGGAGTAATACTTTCTTTAACAAAGGTGTCCTCACGATGGGAAAGAGAACAGCAGAAGACTGTCATCTCCTTGTTTTCCTTGATGCCTGCTACAAAGAACTTGTCTACTGTCTCCTACACATGTTTAGAAAGAAGAAACCCTTCTTAAGAATATATTTTTATAGTCTCAAGTCTATAACTTTGTTAAAAAACTTTTGGATCTGTGTACAGCTTCATCCCAAACTTTCTTTCTCCAACTTTTCTCCGATTCTTTTCCAAACACGTAACACTGAGACATCTGTGGCATTTTCTGCTGACAATAATTACAACAAATTACACATAAACTTCTGCATAAAACCTTTATTTCTGAAGGCGATCAAATGTTGGCAGCTCAACCTCAGATCTGTGTATTTAAATCAGCCTTGAAAGAGTAATTTCATTACTAACATTAAGCTTTGGAACAGATATGAAAAAAGAATAGCACTTCAGTGTGTGGAAGATGCCAGCAATTCAATTCTGTTCTATTATCCACGGGATAAAGTAAAAGACTGGTCCTTTGAGTAGGGTCTAATGCCTAATGAATAACCAGATGGGAGCTTGAAGGCTGTTTTCTTCATGAGGGGTTTCTACTTTCTGTGCCTTGATTTAGACATGTAGTGATCATCCAGTACCACAGGACTCTTTAAAGCATTACTCTTTGTGTGTCTGAAAGTAAAATTTTTAGGTGTTAAGGATATTTTAAGGCCAGATATCTGCAACAACAGGATCAGAATGATTCTAGGTTAGATATCCAGGTGGACTGGAGACTACAGAACAGTAACTCCAACTTTGTCTGAAATCTGCTTCAGGCCCTCTTTAGACACCTACCTCTCCTTTTTTAAGCTCTGATTTTGTTATTTTGTGCTTACTTTCCACACTAGTAAAATAAGTGTAATAGGGATTCTTTTCTACATCTATTTCATAGTGTAAATTCTTTAATGTAATTTTGTATTTGTACAACCTTATATTTTAGTAGTAGACTGTGGATGTACTTCTGGTATATTAATATGCTATAAAGCAACAGCACATAAAATGAGAATAATTAACATTTTCCACCAAGTATAAAATTTAATTTAAATTAAGTACAGTTTTCAGAATGAAATACTATTTCACCTTATCCATATTTTAATATAAGTATGAAATATTAGCATCCCCAAGGCAAAGCAGCTCCTGTAATTTAAGCCGCTCCAGAAAAAAGAAAACCAAAAACCTGCTAAAATATTTTTCCAGGGTAATTTCCTAGATTAAAAATATACAGTTATAACTTATTTATAGCACTGTGCATTAAATGAAATATATTGTTAGTGAAAATAAACACCATTGCTTTTACAAGCACAACTCCTTCTGTTAGAACTTGCTCCTGTGGTCCATGAATGAGTATTTCAGGGAGACACGCTGTTGAAGCACAGGGTCAGGATTAAGGCTGGGAGAGAGAGCAAACCTACAGCTCCAAGTGGTGCTGGATTACACGGGTGACAAAGGATGCTCTGGACTGCAAAAACAATGCTCCTCAGCCTGTTGGCGTAGACCATGATGCTGTTCTTTGGCCAAGGCTTGGTCAAAGCCTAGCCTTTGTTTTTGAGTAAATAACTGGATATCTACCAAGTCACGAGCTTCAGGTGGTGTAGGGCTGGAAGGAGCCTGGAAAAGGAGAGCACAGGCTCTTGTTGGAGCTCGCCCCTGAAACTGGTTTCTGTTTGTCACCGCTGTGGGTCCTGGGGTAAGGCTGTCCAGGAGACAGACTGAGCACTTCAGGTGGCAGCCAGGAGCTGCTAAAAGGTAGAGAAAGCTGCAAGGTTTCCTCACTGAGGACGTGTTTGTGCCCAAGTGTGGCCTTGGCACAAGCCTCTGACACGGCCTAGAGCCTGGCCTGGCGTTGTGGCTGGGGTGCAGGGATGGCCTAGGCCAGCTGCTGGAGCAGGGCTGCCAAAGGGACTGCCAAAGAATGTTGAGGTGACAGAAGGGTTTCTCCCCCAGGGGCTGTGCACGTAGACCATGGCTGGGTGTTTTGAGATAAGGCAAGGCCAAGGGTGTTTGTTAGGGTTTAGAGTTAGAACAAGGACAAAGCCAAGGGTTTCAGGTAGTGCGGGGCTGCAGAGGGGCTGCCAGAGTTCTCTGCCAGAGTTATTAACGTCTGTGATATGTACTACCAGGAGAGTGCTTAAAATAGTAATTATTTAAGTTGGTGGGGAAATGTAGAAATTTGGTATTATATGGGGTTGGTTAGTTGGTATTTTGTTGGGTTTTTATCTTTTCTGTTTTGGTTAGGCTTGGTTTCCTAGTAATAGGATTTTTTCTTGTGGTTTCTTTTGTGCATTTCTTTCTTTTGTTGTTTGGGTTTGGGCTTTTTTGAAAATAGCATTAGTACTCCAATAGTTGAAAATATATTTTTCAATTCTTGTTTTTATTGAGGCAGAAGACTCTAGAGGAGGAAAAATAATATGGATATTGCAAAACAGTATCTTTCTTTCTGGAACTGGAATATTAAATAATGAAACCCATAGTAAAATGTGACCAAAGGTCCTCTGATTTTCATAACATAGGTGCATGGTATTCTGTGGTATTTTCAGCATCTATATAGTTGAAAAATTTCTAAAAATATTTTCAATAAAATATAAAGTCTTATGTTGCATCAGTCTAGTTCTGTGTGTGGGTCAGGGGGAAGAAAAGTGATAGTAAATAAAAACTTCAAAAGTTATTGAAGGGCCTGTCACTTCTGAGTTTTTATAAACTGGTCTACAGAGAAACATGCATCACAGTAATATTCCTTAATTCTATCCTTTTCCATCTTGTCTAAAGACAAGTCAATTGCTGGAAATTATAGAGAGGGACTTTGTGAAGTGAGTACTGATGACACATTTTGTAGGTCTGGAAGTGGATTTCTTTCTTGAAATCTCCTGTCCAAAGCAAGTATTTTATTAGGAATTGAGTCCCCTGTAAGATGATCAAAACCATCTGTTCACCTTTTTGCATTTCTTGTGACAATACTTGATGTCTAACTTCTGAAATAAGAGTTTAGCCTTCAACATGGGCTTCGCTGTCAGAGGCACAGAAAGGGTGTGGAGTGGCTGCTGTAGCTGATTTACCCTGTGGGACAAGAGGCAGCATGGCCAGAGATACGATTTTTTGAGTCTATATCTTTTCCCAAGTGTAACCCCCCCACACAGGATAAACAAAGATTCCAGTCCACCCCAAGTGAACAGTTCAGGGACAAATCTTTAATCTGTGTTCTTGTGTCTAAACATAAAGTCTTGTTTTGACATTCTGAAACTACTGGGCGAGACCTGAAGAGCAAATTTAGCTTCAGTTCATGTGCCTTTCCTGAATGTTGTGAAAGAAAGGTGGAGGAAAGAGGAGGCACAGGCAGGATTAATTAGATTTTTCATTTGCTGTATTTCATTGCCTGGGAGAAACTTATCAAGAAAAGTATTTAATGCATTTTTCAGAGTCACCAAAGGCTTGCAAACAGCATGTCCTCTTGGCTACAATTCCCTCTCAGTTCCCCTTCTCCTTCCTGAAGCCCAGAGGCAAGTAAAAGTAAAAATACTTGTAAATAACAAAGTCACCCTCTGCAGTAATGCCAGCAATCCTTCATTCTTTTCTAAGGATGTATCTTATCGAAATAGCTGGTATATGTTTAAATTCTACCCTTTTTACAGACCAGCACACTGTGGAGAGACAAGTGGGAGCACTTGTTTGCACACTGACAGTGTGGTTGTCAGCTGACATTTGGGCAGTTTAACCCATGACCAGATATGGATGCAGACATAAATTGCTTTATCCCCAAGCCAAGACAGACTTTGTCTTCAATTACTAAAAGGCATGTCTGTGTAGACATAGCAAGCAGGTTTAAAAGGAATATAGCCTAAAGCAAAGGAGATTCACAGGCTTGTGCTGCTATCTGGTGGAGTTGCTACCCCAAGGTAGCAGACTGGAAGCTTCCTACCCTTCCCAGTGCAGTAGGTATGCTCATTCCTGCTATCCCAAAGGCAGCATCCATCACAATAGGCATAATACCATGTTAGATGATCCTTGGTCATGTGTGTAGTGGTCAGCAGCCTCGAGGGTGAGATATGAGCTTTGAATCAGAAGCATAGATTTTTCTTCTTGCCTCAGTGTGGTGTTAAGAGAGCAAATTTCTGAAGTGTTCAGATAGTCTTTGGTGAGTAGAAGACTCCAAAGCAACGTCAGAAATCTAATCTTTCCTGCCTTCTTCCATTCCTCTTAATCTAGCACGTATCTCCCAGGGGAGGAGCTGTACAGCTGTGCACTGATCCCTGTTCCTCACTAGCCAGCACAGATGTGATTTTTGTGTGCATGGTAGCTCTTAGGTGTGCTGCCCATGGCAACTCCTGGCCTGGCTGGATGTAAATGCTTGTTGTGCCCCCAGGTTTGGTGTTTCCTCTCCTCAGACTTTTTAATTTCAAAGTGAAAGAAATGTCTGTTGTAGCAGGTGTCCCTTCACTAGGGCTGTGGGAGAGAAAAAGGAAATAAAGAATTTTGAAAGATAATTTCTGTGCCACTGTACTCAAAAACACTAAGAATCACTTGGAACTGGGAAGGGGAGGATTGAACAGTCAGGATCTAAAATAACATCAAGCAGATACCCTGAGAAGCAAGGAGGACATGGGCTGTCACTCAGAAGATCAGGCAGCAAAAAGGCATCCTGCCTTGATATTACAAAAGCCAGATGGCTTCTCATGGATGTCATACATATTACTTAAACTCAGCTTCTTCAACTGATAAACTGCTTTAATACAGAGCAGCTAGTCTAATGATATTTTTGAGGATGGAAGTGTGATAAAAATTATGAGCATGCAAACTCCTAGATTGGTTCAAATTATTTATAACTTTTCACAGTCGAAGCTTCTGTCAAGTTTAGTTTCATTGCTTCTAAAAATGATATTCTAGACTGGAGTGCTAAAATGGGGAAACCTGTCAGGGAAGGAGAAATTTTTGCTATTCAGTTCCCTATTTTTTTCTAAACAAGTTTTATTTATTCTGCTGGAGCTCAGGTCATTTCATTTTGAGGGTCTGTGGCATGCATTTGTTATGATACTGAAAACACCTCATATATAATGAAAAACTCCCTCTAGATTCCCCAAATATCTTGAATAATGTTTTTTTTTTTTTTTTTTATGAATCTTCACTCACACTGAAAAGCTCATGGTAAATTCATAAAGAACTGTTTCCCATTTTCCAAATTTATGTAGATATAAATCTACAAGAGCCCCAATAAAAAAGAAACATTACTTTCATTTTCTTAATTGTGATATTTGGAGAGTATGTTCTCATGTTTTGGGTTATGAATTCACCATTTATGCTACATTCCATGAGATCTTTTGGTGAAATGTCTAACAGGGAAAAGCTCAGACAGAAATTCAAGACTCAGCAATGAGAGAGACATTGTTAAAAATAGTCAGTGATTGACAACCACTGAGTCTTGTAGGCTCAAGCAGATGTTTCAGAATATCTTCTTGTAAAAATATTGCATTTTTGGATGGACAGATAAATATATGAAAATAAGAGCTCTTTCTCAACGTGCTAAAGTCACCAAAACCAGTCCCATGCCTTCAGTATCTGCTGAAGCAGCCCATGGTTGAGGCACTTCAGAAGAGATACAGCATTTCATTCTTCTACTGCAAACAGACATTTGTGCCTCTTCTTTCTTTTTCCTTTGCATTCTGCAGCTGCCTTATTACAAAAGTGGTTTCATCTTGCTGGAAAATAATTACTAAATGTATCAAAGTTAGATCAAATATTAATGTATGCTCTTCATTGTATTTATAGGGATATACTTACTTTGCTCAGAGTGAATAAATGCTTAAGTTTTACTCTGCATCCCCTTTCGAATGAAAATTTTTATAATGTAACTTGGGGAGGAATCTGGCTCTAAAATATGCATGAATGCCTGTATGTTTGATATGGAGACTTGAATCAGTTAACTCATTTAAGAGTTAGTGGTTTTGAATGTAAAAATAAAACCTCAGTTGTTTTAAACTACATCTATTATTTTTATTAGAGCTTTTATTTATATACTTCTATAGAAATATTGCTTTTGCTTTTATGCAATGGGTATCCCTTTAAGAGGTAATCCTTCATTTGCCTGTGTAATTGGAAAGGAAAATGTTTGCTAGCAAAAGAGAGTCATTACTTTGGTTCTTAATTTCCTGTTTATATTTGAATTGATAGGTGTTTCCTCATTACCATCAAGAAAGAAGTTGTTGATCATCTATGAATAACTCATTTATACTGTAATCACAAAACTGCAGCAGATTGCAACTCATGATTCAAAGATGAAAAGGTACCCATAGGTCTTGGCAAATTGGATGGCCCAAATCTTGCCCATAAACTCAAGCCAGAATGAACCAAAGAGCAATCCAGCAATCTGTGTGGGATAATCAAGACTTGGCTGGGTATTCAATACAGGGTAAGTTACTTATTACTGTAGCATTATTGTTTCATTTGGTAATCTCATAATTTCCTACCAGAATTCACTGACAGAAGTCTTTAAAAATATATTTAGCTTTATGTGATGTTGTATCTAGGTAGAATCTTGACTTTTATTTAAATAGTCATATTTCAAGCCATTCTCTTTTGCTGTTATTTGCTTTAATTTTTATTTGCTTTTACACTTGTTTTCCCAAAGATAGTACTTTAAATGAAATGTATTTGAGCACCTCATTCTCATTGATTTGTAAGGAAGAAAGTAGACAGGGATGTTGGAGGGTTTGGCCAGAAGTCCTTTACATGTTTACAGAAGACTTAGAAAAGCATTGACGAGAAATTCACAACTTCTTGTCATAGCTGTGCTGTGGCAGGAAGTCTGTTTTGAATAGACCGTGTCTTAAAAAAAAAAAAAATGCCGTTTCATCTACATGCTAATTTT
The DNA here is from genome assembly GCA_013398275.1 of Promerops cafer. Taxonomy (NCBI): domain Eukaryota; kingdom Metazoa; phylum Chordata; class Aves; order Passeriformes; family Nectariniidae; genus Promerops; species Promerops cafer. The sequence goes on from VZSE01003880.1 coordinate 1,144,259, forward strand.
GTATTTAGTTTTTAATTATTGTTTTGGATTGATGTCACAAGTAAGAACCAAGATTCTTTGATGAGTCAAAAGACCATTCATTAGCAATCAGATTCAACCACATTCAGTAAATCCTATACACCAGTCATCAAGACTGATATGGCTTTCAGGATAAAGCTGAAGCTTTTCATAATTTTTGAAAACCTCTCTTCTTTTTTACAGTAGGATAAACCTGATAGTTTAACAGATCAGCATTTCTCTGAGGATCTTCTACCCAAAAGGCAACTTTGAAAAAACGTGACATCTAGTTAGTACAAAGTGTCACCTGAATCATTTATGTAACATTCCTCCCACCATACTGCTCATAATATCTTCAAAAAAGTGGGTGAAGAGCTGCAACAAAAGTGATAATGGAAGAGAAAAGCCTGCGATGTGAAATGACAGCACAAGAGGTACAATTTATACTTCACCTTGTCTAAAGGATAAAGCCAAGGCCTTTTCAGGTCATAAGCAAGCCAGAAATATTTATGTAAGACAAACAGCATCACTGTGGTTTTATAATGTAGCAATTGTACATTTACACTGTTGCACACATACATGCATTAGTCAAATAACTGTGGTGTTTACCCACAAATAGTATTGGACAAAACTAAACTAGGTTCATGTTCATGAGAAATTTTTTGGTCATCAAGTTTAGCAGCAAAATGATGGCATTTGGAAAAGGTAAATTTGTACTGGTTGTCAGCTTCACAGAAGGGGAAATAGACACTAGTGATTGGTTCTCTGTTAATGTTATGATCACCATATTAATGGGAGCTGGAGTGTCACTGGATCTTATGAAAAGTTCAAATGCTGTTCTTTGTTAGTTATCACTCTGCAAAGAAGCTGTCACTGTGCTCTGCATATTTAATTACATGTGCTTGTGCAATACTAGGCTTACTTAGATTGAAACAGGAATTCATCATAAGTAATCTCAGGACAACTGAAAATTAAATTTAAGGACCTAAATCTTATTTATCTTCATATTCATATAAATTGAGATTAATACCTCCAAAGTCAACATAATCAAGGAAAGAATGTACCTTTAAGAAGTCTGCACAAGAGCAAACTGAGTTGATTTTGCACTTTGCAAATGCCTGTGCTGCAAAATCCATGTCACTGAAAGCCCAGATTTTGAACAAAAAAGGTATCAGACTCCTCTACACTGTTTTTCAACAAGTATTGTTACACCTTCTCCATCCCAGTGGGGATAACTTTTTCCATTCCTAGACCAAATCTCCAAGACCTCCACGACAGGACTGGTGCTCTCACTCAGCATATTCAGCATAGAGGCTCTTTTCAGAGACCTCACCTGCCACAGACAACAGGTCAGCCAATCTAGGATGTCCCGCATGAATTTGCCACACACAGCTGTGGACACATTTAATCTAGAGCAATACTTCAATAAAAGCCATTTTGCTCAGCAAGAGTCTGAAGCTGCAGGCCCTCTCCATCTCCATCATGCCACTCATGACTGCATCTTGGGTTGATGCTCATTCTGATGCCTGTGGGCATTTATTTTTAGGGACCCTTCAATCCTGGAGCCAATGGTCTCCAGCACCTCCACCTGAGCCCAGCTCTGAGCTGCTGATCTGTCTCTTGGTTAAGGTGATTGCTATACTTATTTTTAGCCCTGTCCCCTGCTGCCTCTGGCTGGCAGAGTCCTCGGGTCCCTGGGCTCCCTGAATGATCCCTGGACTTGATTCATCCCTGGATGTGCCTGGGTCTGCCAGTGGACCCGTTTGCAGCACATGGCTTTGTTTGTCCAGCTGAGCCCCCGTGGGACTGTGCTGTGGTGGGTGAGGACACTGCCCTGCTAGAGTCACCCTCAGCTCCTGCCTCATCCCCCATCGTGGAGCAGCCCTGCTTCTACTACTCCTTGGAAGAAGAAATGTATGTTTTAAGTTTCTCTCCTCTTTACACAATAAGCTCTCTTCAGAAAGAGATGGTAGAAGCCAGAATGTTTAAAGTTATTTCTTTGATTTATAGCTGCATTACAATGCCGTTGTGATATATGCTTTAAATTACATGAAGGGATGGAAAACAAAATAATAAAACATAGCTGGCATGTTTTAGTGTGCACTACTGTGATCCATAGTTCGCTGACGAAATAAGACCTCAGGGTGAGGTGTTTATATTAATTTAGCTTTAATACCCTTTTGTGCTTTACCGTTTTGCTTTATTTTCCTCAGTTAAATTTTGTGCTCTGTCACAATGTTCCTTGTCTTCCTCCACGAGCTGTACTCAGGAGTTTATAACCAGCAGGTTTTTCTACTGTAATTTTGCAGTTCTTCTCCAGCATTGTAAAACTAGGAAATAACTTAAAGCTAAACAGCATTTCTCTGTATGCCACATACTAACTCAATCTACACAATTAACAGAGGAATGGATTTCCATGATCTTCCCTACAAATAAGAGCTATTCACCCAGTAAGGATTTTCAAGACATTCTCTATTTATACACGTACAAAAATAATTTTTGCAAACTTCCACTACCGATTAGAGGATCTAGAATGTCTGGACAAGACTGACTGTGAAATCAAATATACCTGACCTGCTGAACAACATGGATGTAGAGGAATTACACCTTTTTAGCTCTGAAGAGACAACTGTTTGTCATCAAGAGGCATCATGTAGTTCAAGGCATTGGCTGCCCTCCTGCACCTGCCACTATTTGCCTCACAGCTGGCATGACACTTGCAATGGTGTATTTTCTACCTACTGATATACCAGCTATTGAAAATAATACATTTACTTCAAAGCAATCATTCAGTGCAAATTATGCAGGCAGGGTAGTATCTATACTGACAATGATAGCTGATCCTGTCACAGAACAGGAATCTGTTTTAGTCTTATGATTTGTAATGCAGTATGATGTACTCAATAAAACTGCTCATTGTTACATCCTTGCTTTCCCAACAGATGAATCATTAATATCAATCTATACTGATCTATAAAACTAACATTTTATGTGACAGACATCAGTAATAGTGAGCATTCTGTATAAGGAAGAACTGCATTATATATCAGAAAGGTCTGAGCTTTAGATATTAAAGCTACAGTGGATTCAAGCATGTTTTCATAGTGGAACAACAATTAAAAAAAAAAAAACAAACCACACTTTTCCTCACTGTGAGTTTGTCTTGGTGATCACTGTGTTTTATTACACCTCGGTTATGATCTGAAATTTAGAAACTGAAACCAGTACAAACTTTGGCTGCTCTGTGTTTAACAAAATGCTTCCTTAGATTGTGTAATAAAATATTCTTGACTGGGATATGGGCAGTTGGCATTTCTGGTGAAGGATTTTTGCTAATTAAGAAAAATTTGATCTGGTGCCTTATGGCTTGGATTTACAGACACCAATGAAGACACCATGCAGAATTTTCACTCTTGTCAGCTCTTTTCTGACAACAGCTCTGAAATGAGAAGAGGCATAGATTACAAGGTCTTATAGTCACTGGTCTGCTTTCTGTTGGTTATTGGGGTTTTCCAGTCTTTTACATGCTTCACGTTTTAATAAATCTGACACAGTAAAAGATAATTCAAATGTCACTGTCATCTTGCTCTTTTCAAGCCTATGCTGTAAAAGGGATTGAGGAAACCATATTGCTTGCTTATAAAATTATCTCACAGATTTTTCTTTTAAATATGCTTGTATATATACCTCATAAATTTTATAACTGTGAAAAATTGATATTATTTCAATATTTTAATGATTGAAGTCATGAATCCTTTTGGATAAGAAAATGGCTATTCTTTCATCATCTTCTATACCATGCTGGTGTGCTTTTCTCTTTCTTTTCACATTTTTGTCCTTAAATTTCAGCTTAGTTTAAGCTGCAGCACTGACAGCTATAATGTTGATTACTAGAATTTTATACTTCTTAAACATCAAGAGCTGTGAAGCTGTATTATATTTTGGGGTCTGCTCTGTACGGGCTGCTTTGTTCTCCTATTTTAATTAACAATATAAGTGTATTATAATACTACACCAAGGTCCTTGTGAAAGCTAGGAACATTGAAAAGTGAAGAAATTATTTTAAGTGTACATTAGACATAAATACATATTTTTACTAAAAAAGACCCCAAATGATTAAGCATTAGAGGGGGTGGGTTTTTTTCCCCGAACTTACTTGCCTCTTTGCATTTTCAGATATCAAGGCTGGGCCAAAACACTTTGAGTGCAGGTGTATCCCTGAAGTAACAGGATTCATTTTACAGATGTAACCCTAATTTCGGCTATGGTGGATTTGACATTTGAATTTGCATTTTATAATCTATTGTAAGTTATGTACATTCTAGTTAGATGTGCGTAGATGTGTGATTAATGCTTTCAAAAGGGGTATGTTTTGTTTAAATGGTTATTCAAGTATGTGGGAAGGTAGTATATGAATTGCCTGCGTTTGATTAGAACAGATGGTGTTTCCTGTTCCTTCTTTCCAAGGAGAGTACTAAACAAAAGTTTGCTGAAATTATTTCCATAAGCCATGGTTACAAACGTTAAAGAGACCTTGGGCTCCAGTTGCTTGGGACCACAATATTGCTTTTGAAGTTATTCACCCAAAGTCAATATTTAACTGTTACAGTATTTATGTGAGTAATCAAGTATCACTGCACTAATTTATTTCTTTGCTATCGGCAAATTTTATTAAATACTCTAAAGTTGAACAGACAATCTAAGAAAGTTTCTACAAGTTTCAAGTTCCTGCAACCAAAGAGTAGTTATCTAACTTCATAAAAATACATGTCTAACATTGAGAAAAATAGCACAGAAGCTAAACTAATTCTGGGTTTCTAGCAGAACTTGACTCTGACAAACAAGGGAACAGTAAATTGGTGCAGGAAAAACTGTAAAACAGAACTTGTCAAACTTCGGGAACAGATAAAACACTTCTGGGATATTTTTTTTGTTGAATAATTTTGGTTGGAAAAGACCTTTAGGATCATCACGTCTAACCATTAACCTAACACTCGAGCCCACCACTCAACTATGTCCCTAAGTACAACACCTGCATACCTTTTAAATACCTCCAGGGATGGTGACTCAACACCTTTGGCAGGTTCCAATGCTTGCCTACACTTTATCCAATTTAAACCTCCCCTGGTGCAGCTTGAGGACGTTCCCTATTGCTTGTTTCTTGGGAGAAGAGACCGACTCCCATCTGGGTACACCCTCCTTTCAGGGAGCTGCAGAGAGTGATGACCCTTCTGTTCACCAGGCTGAGCACCCCCAGCTCACTCTGTCACTCCTCACAGGACTTGTACTCCAGACCTTCCACCAGCTTCGTTGCCCTTCTCTGGACGTTTTCCAGCCTCTCCTGGACAAAAAGATGTTGTACAACACTTCCACTTTGTGTAGTGATTCTGCACTCTAATGGCCTCTCTTCTGAAACAGATTTCTTCCTGATCTTTACGCATGTAGCACGGCTCGGACAGTCCAGAATGAAAAGCAAGGTATGCTCCAGCTGGGACTTTACTATTTCTAGCCAATTATCAAATCAGTTTTTACAAACTAAGCAATATCAGACCTCATCACGTGTCTAGAAGATTGCCAAGAAACACACGACATTACAGCAGTGGTTTTAGTGACTCAGTAGCTGGGACCTCTCCCTTCCATGTCAGTAACAACCTGCCAATGGGGTCTGGCAGCACAGCTATTGTATACCATTTTGTTTCAAGAGGTCTATGTGTATTCTGTCTCTCTTAGCATCTTTTATAATGCCCATGACCAGCAAATATGACTTGAAAGAATTTATTTCTTCATAAAATTGTTCCCAGAGTCAGTAATGTTTTGGTTTCATAATTTTTTTTCTCCAGAAGTTTGTGTGTTCATCTGAAAAGAACAAAACCCCCAAACTACTACTGAGTTTAAAGTTAGCAACTTTTTGTCTTAGAGCTATGAAAAAAAGAAAAAGGATATTTTTGTTCAGGTGGATTTTCATGCAGGCCCCTAAAATTTAGCAGACTCCGAGGTTTTCTACTGAATTTTATGTTACATAAAAGAGGTTTTAAATTAATCATTTTGTCCATAAGAACTCAGAGTAGGTGTCTACATGGAGGCATAAAATTGATTGTGCTTCTGAAGAGAAACAGTCTAAATCAAAAATGCTTTTGCTTCAGGGCCTTTTCTCGAGGCTGTTAATATAAATGCTGATGGAGCTGTGACCACTGAGAATAAAGGAAATCCTGCATCTAGGTGGTTGGTTAGTAAATCCAAATAGAACTTCGATGTGTAAGATCATTATAGTTTACCATTTCCTTCTCAGTGTTTCAGAATACCTGTCTCTGTTTCCCTTGAGGTTACCCCTTTGCTAAATATATGCTCTCATAAAGCTTGATTATGGCTTTAATAATGTTCTTTGTGTTATTGTTCATCCTGCTTAGGATCAACATTATGGAACATAGACAGTAATACTTCTAAAAGCAAAGAACTGTAGGAAAGAGCCATGATTTTAACTCGTTTAAAAACCCCAGAAGAGATCTGAAAACTCAATCAATTGTTGGACAAGTAAAAGAGTCTGTTACTCCAACCTTATAAAACCCAAGGGGGTACTCTCAGGGGTATGTGTTCAGCATCACTTTCAGTAATGGTAATATTCAGGTGACTCAGAGGTAAAAGATCCAGATGTTTTATCCTAAGTTGCATGAAATTCAAAGTTTGAAGTTCTGGTTTATTTGAAGCAAAGGTAGGGAATGGGGACCAACACTTCTAAAACACAAGGTTAATTTTATACAATGCTTTAAATATGATTAGCATACAGAAATACTATGCCTTTTTGCTTTCTACTTGCATTGAGCTGGAAGAGCTGTTCTAACAGAAATCAAATACTATGACCAACCCCTTGCCTGGTTTACAGTGGTGTTTTTGGGACCTTTAAAAGGTAAACCACAGTCCATACTGGATAGATCATACTGGCAAAAGTTCTCCCTGTGAATAGATACCTTAATCTGATCCTTGAGAGCTCAATCCTACAAGTTTACTATTTTTTTTCTTTAAAGAAACATCATGTTTTATGTGTTTGCTTTTAAAGAACACTTTCTGGGGAAACATATCTTTGAATATTCCAAATTTATTAATATTCTAAACAGTGGAATAGAATGCAGAGTTTCTTCCCTGTTTTTTTAGGGGGAATGCCTTAACCTACTTGCTTCTCCTTCAGTTTGAGACTGATCAAAGCACTAATCATTGCTAATGTAAGAATATAACTTTGGCAAGATTTGGAAGTCAAAGCCAATAATTTTTCTTCAGTGGTGAATAAACTGAAAGAGGAGATTTGTTTCTCTACTCCTCCTCATGGAGGAGCATTTCACTGCTTGTTGGCTGCCAGAACTAAGAAAGGGAGGCTTCTCTAAGACTGTCCTAACATTTTGTAAAGAATCACAGCTGATTTTCACTACAAGAGAAAGAGAGGAGGAAATACAAGCTGAGGGAATTAGAATTGTCTAGTTCTATGGTTTTCCCTAATCTCCAGGACAAGCACAGTTGAGTAGCACTTATTTTAAAATGCTTTCTCATTTACTATGGATTGTGATGAGGAAAGGATCTCACTTTCTGGTGAACTATGAAGAAATCAAAGGTGCCCTTGGTTAGCTGTAAATTGGCATCTCTGTGGAGCAAATCTGTGGATTTGCATTTGAAGGGCATCAGAGAGACAAGCAAGTATGATCATCCCTTTAGGGCTACACATACCTTAAAAGAGCATTTAAGATTATAGGCCAAGTACTACCTAACAAAAAGGAAACTCCCTGAATTTTACACTTACTGTATTCTTATCAGTCTCTGGAGTTTAGCCGTGGGGCTTTTCTTCCTATTTGAATACATAACTCTGCAATATCTCTTGCTACCTGCAATATGTTTACATAAATCACTACAGGCTCCTGATGAAGACTTAGATAAGGAGCAATATTACAAATCTGGCAATATTCATCTATACATAGAAAAAGAATGAGAAGCTATCTTTTTCTTCAGATACTCCTATAGAGAATATGTTTCCATGGTCTCAGGATATTAAAGTACCAATTCTCAAGCACTTTAATTAATTTTTTTTTAAGAGAGAGTGATATGAAATGTCAAGTAAACAGCAGCAAAATAGCCCTTTTTAAACTTTGAAAATGGCTTTATGATTTGTTAGTTTTATGAGAGAATAATAGGGTAAATGCCTGAAAAGTAGATAGAAAAAACAATTTAAATAGAATGTATGCAGTTTTTTTGGAAATCCAACAAGCAATAATTTTGTTTACAGTCTTATACAATGCCTTAATGAGGACACTTTCTCCTTTTTAAAAGAAGGAAAGAATAGTATTAATATTTTATTATTTAGAGTGAAGTACATTAAAACTGTTAATGCTATAGCCAAATACTCAAAGCCCCTGAAAATCACAGAATTTAAGTAAAACTGTCATTCAGTTTTTGGCTAGTCTCAATATAACTAATGAGATAGAAGAAAAGTGCAGTCAACTCCCCATATCCTCTTTTATCACCCTCTTGACTTAAATACTTTCGTTTTCCAGATTTCCAAAAAGTGCACTCAATGTGTGTAGAGTTTTTATTTTCCATTAGATTTGATTTTTTTCCTAGGGACTAAAAAGAAAACCCACCTCAATGTCATATGGCTCTCAGATGAATACTTAATCATTCTCTCCATATCCATTTAGATGGATCATAAATGCTGCCTATTTTCATGTTACAGCTGGTCCATTAAAATGAGTTTATTTTTTGACTGGTTTAAGTTGATAATCCTTTTTGCTTTTATGTATATATGCTTTTTACTTTGAACAGAGTAGCTCTTAAATAGCAATATATTGGTCATGGTATAAAAAACTTCAACTATAAATTCACAAGATTTGGTTTAAGTAACGTCAGTATTCAGCAAGTATGCAGCATTTCAATATTGTTAGGTAACTTTTATGTTTTTGCTGTATATTCAATAAAGAAAAATATTAGTATTTCTTTTTTTTTTTACATATCACTAATTCTTTAAAGGATTCCCAATTTTAAGTTTGTTTTCAATTTTAAGAGACTTTAGCACAATAAATAGCTGTGAGTTTTGTGTAAGATGATTCATCATCATAAAATGTTAATGAAATTAAACCAATGTGTTTTAAGTGGGCATCAAGTTCAGATCTTTACTACAAAACAAATGGTTTCTTAGACTTTATATTGCTTCTATCATGAAGAAAAGTCACTGTGTACACGCATTAGTGATAATCTTCACGCATTTACCACACACAGGATGAAGAATTTTATATCTTCCCTTAATAATTGGCATGCATTTTGTTGGACTTGACTGAAAAAGAGGAAAAAACCTTCTGAATCCACTAAACTATGTAACTCAAAAAAAAAAAAAGGAAGCTCCACAGGAACTGGACATGAAGAAAAAAAATCCAAAACAGCACATTTACTTTACATAGGATAAAGTATGGTTGTGCTTCCAGGCATAAGATATCCAGTCTGTGACAAGGTTTAGGAAGACACATTTTTGTTGTTTAACTGCGGTCACTACAGCCTGGATAGAAAGAAGGACCTGACAACGACCATTGTCACCAGCAGGGTGACAAGGAGCTATTGTGGTCTTTAAGAAGGCCTGAAAATTATTAAAGCATCTGCACTGTGCTGTTAGCAAACCTACTATAACCATGGCATTAAGTCCAGATCAGACTAAACAGTATCCCTTTACTCCAGCTTAGTCTCTCAGTCCAACTCTGTGATCCTGAATAGGAAAGAAAGTATTATTTTATTGGTTGGAAGCAGGATTCTTTCTCTGGAACACAACCTGGTGGCCACGGGAAACTGTAACTTGAATGTCTGTGTGTGGCATATGCCAGTAAGAGGTGTGGAGTAGTGGCTGACTGCCTCTGAGAGGGGAGCCTGTGCTGGGTGGGTGGCTGGAGAAAAAGAGGTGCTCTGATAGACTAGCACGGGGTAAATGGACAAACACAGAGGGGCAAGCCTGGAGAAATGCAACGAACTCTTTTTGTCGTTTAAAAGATAATGTTTCTGAGATTAGAAATATGGTAATATATTAAGTGCTTAATTAGCAAATTTGAAGATTTACAAACCAGAAATGTCATTCCCTGCTTTTGTTTGAAAGCAAAAGTACATTTCATAATCCTATGAATTAAGAATGAAAAAGAAATAAACACAAATGCAGATAATATTAGATGCAGATATAGTTTGTGTATTATTTATTTATATATTATTACATTAAAGCATTTTAAATTTAAGTCATTTCCATATCAGGTGTGAATTTCATTTAAATGGGAATAGACTACTGAATGGCATTAAGGAACACAGTTCTATGAAGAAGTTTGGAGTGAAATTACAACGCTGCTATTTCACTCCCAGAGAGCTGCTACTGGCATTTTATCTGATGTGTTGTTGACTGTCTTTTCACATCTTGTGTTATTAAACTGACAATTTAACAAAAATCAGAAAATCCCATGATTCATAAACTGGTATGTATATTGTAGTATGTGAAGCATTTTTCTGGAAATGTAGGAAATCAGAGATATAAAGCTAAAGTATCCATTTAAATGAGAAAGGAATAAGTAGAAATATTACTCATTAAATGTATTTCATAAAAGAAATGTCTCCTTATCCTTTTGTGTGACTCATGAAGTTGCCATCAACCAGCTTGTAACCTGTAATTATATAGCATTTCTCTGCCAACCTGGGGGTGAAAAGTCCATAGCTGGAATTTTATTAACTCTGACTTGGGGAACTGCTAAAGGATATTGGATTTTATGGTCGTGATTTTGAAAATAATGTACCAATTTGTATAACTAAATATTTGGATTTTCAGATGGGGATATTTTCAAGCCAAATTTAGAAACAGCAAGGTTCCCACCTGTTGAAAGTGAGTCCCTTTTAAGCCAGTTCAATGATTTCCAATGTCCAAAATTAAATCTACCATGGAACAATTCAGAAATCCTGTATCAGAAACTTATTGAACAACAGACTTATGTGTTTCTAACCACCATGAGAAAACATTTTGCTTATAATAAACATAGTGTAAATATGGGTATTTTAATTATGCACATACATGGCAAATTTTGTTTAAAAGCAGGCTATATTAATCAAAATATAAAATTCTTTTTTGTGTCTTTCTTATATTTCAGATGCATTTTCTTCTGTTTACTTGGGTCACAGGCTGCAAATGAGAACAGTCATCTTTTCTTCTATTTGCTAATTTATGTCTTTGTATTCTTATTGCTATCACCAAAATTTGAAAGATCCCCTCAGTTGTTTTTTTTTAATACTGACTTAAACCAAGGAACTTTGAATATTAACTGTTATACTTTTTCCAAAATGTGGTTTCTGCTCTTCTTTCGCAACTTATTCCCTCAAACATCATCTATAAATTACTTTCTCTGCCTCCCTAAACCATACCCCCAAGGAAATCTTTCACATTTCTATTTCAATATCTGATGGCAAGAGGAAAACCTGTATGCAAGGTAAGGATAGAACACTAATTGATATAAATGTGAAATGACAGTAATGGTCTCTGTCTGAGCCATGGCTGGAGACTTCTGTGTAATGAAAAACCTTCCATAGTTAATATTTTTTGTTCCTCTAGTAATATTAGCTAAGATAATGTTTTAATAGATTTTTGAACAGAAGTCTTAGTTCTGCTGTGCAAAGTTGAAATACGCTATGGAAGACTTCTTTTATCTTTGCAGCATTTCTAGGGATTTATTTTTTCCAGAAACATGAAAGGAAAAAAAATATTGGCAATCTTCATTGTAATGAGTCCATTTCAAGAAGCGATGAATGGTTTCTTTATTATTCACTTCTAGCTTCTCAAGAGATTTCAGAAGTTTTATTCAAAATTAGAATTTTTTTTCCATGAATACTACTTCATGTGGGTATGTAATGGTAACACAGAAAACTGAAAATTACCTTTCCTGAGTCAAGCACTGTGACTGTAATATGAAAAGAAAGATGATGCAACATTAATTGCTTCTGTGGTAAGAAAAAATTGTGAAAATAATGCAGTTTTGCCTTTTAGTTTATATATTGTTAGAAGCGGATTTTGTATTTTAAAATATTCTTGTTGTTTGACATACTGCTAATGAACCATGTCAAAATAAGAGAGGTTTCTGCCATGAAACTCTGAGATATGAGAGACAAAGAAAATCACATCACACAACAAAAGAACAGCACCATCAGAAATCATCATCAGTGAAGATGAGAATAGGGAGAACACATAAAGGAAAGGTAAAATTGTCAAGAGTTTTCCAGGTGACCTGCAAAAGTTTGGCTCTCCCCCTCACTTGACTCTGGGTCTTTCTACTTATGGACCACCCAGACCAGTTTGGAAGAAGCAGCTGTGCTGCACAGCAGCTGGGGATAAGGTTCTCTCTACCTGCATGTACAGGGCTAATCACTGCTTCCCATTTCCTTCCTGGAAGACTCCTAATTATACTTCATTTCAGGAGGAAGAAAAGGGATAGCTGCTTCATAAATGGAAATTTGTTTAAAATGCATTGAAATATCTATTGGTCCAATAATAATGTGCTAAGGACATTGATAAATTTGACAAGTCTTTCCAAGTGATGTTTTTCAGAGTACCCTTTAAAAGTTCAGGTTGGTTTTGAACAGCTGGGATTTACGTTTCCAGATATTAATAGCTTGGTAAAATTTCAGTGGCTGTTAATTAGATTATATTCCCCCATATTAAAAGGAGATTATCTTGCCAGATTTGAAGTCATGCTTAAATATTTCAAGTAAACCCAAGAATTGTTAGCCTCTCTAAAATGAGATTTTGCCTCCCTGTTTTAGATATCCAGAACAGTTTTCAGTGTTCTCAGTTTCCGAACAGAGACCATGGAAGAAACACAACCTGGAAAATTTCAGCCTAAATGCCTGAAGACTGGCAATAGGATAAGCAACTAGAGAGTAGCATCCTGCAAGGAACAGAATCTAGTAAGGTGAAATTACAGATGCTGTACCTGCACTGGCTGCTACAGTAAAAGCCACATTCTCTTTTAATTGTATGGAAGGTTTTACTAGTTTCAACGTTACCTAAACCTCATTTTTTAAGATAAAGGATTTTAAAACATGCGTTAGGAAGATGCATTGTCACAAAGAATGGTAAGGAAGTCCATCAGCCACCAAAGGAAGCTCTGAAACCACACTTCTCTGTGGTTTGCAAAGCCAAAGCCATTCTTAAAATATACAGCCATAATCAGAGAATAACAGAGTGGTTTTGGTTAGAAGGGACCTCTGGAGATCACCTGGTCCAGTCCCGCTGTTCAGGGCCAGCTATGGCTGGTTGACCTGGGACATATCCAAATGTCTTTTGAATTGGTCTTCAATTACACTTCATGCCACTGATGACTATCCCCTTGGCTTGGCTGTTCAGCCAGTTGTCAATCCACCTCCATCTGCTCATGCAGCTTAGGCAGCAACAGCAAGGAGGGTAGTGCTGTGTGAGCTCACTGCTGTGCTCCAGCTCCATTGCCCTGCTCAAATGACTACTCAAACTCTTTATGGTAAAACAGCCATAAGCATGGCTTAATTTAATTTTTTTTTCCAGAGGTTTATTCAGCTAGAGTAATGTAAATCAAAGAACCTGTCACAGAACACACCTTTGAAAAAGAAATTAAGTTAAATATGTTCATTCACTCAAGGGAAAGCAGAATATGCAGGTGGTAGCCAACATAATTATAAACCTCTCAAGAAGAGATATACAGGGAGTACAAACAATCCTCCTCCTCCAACAATTTTGGGCAGAACAGGCAAGAGCAGTCTTCCACTCCAGAGACAAAAATTTCAGGCACTAACTTAGCTATTAAAATTATTGAAAAGAAAATATTTGCTAAAATGATTTTTTCTTACCCATCTAGAAACAAGAATGAAGTGTATATATATACATATATATACATACACTTACATATGTTTTGCTAAGTGTTGGTTGAAAATCACTTAGGCAAGGCGCCGACATTGTAGGTGTTTAAAATGTTAACACTGATGAAGAATACATTGGTATTGATGTTTAAATTTATAGTTTGAACCTCCAAAAGCTTCACCAAGATGTTCACACAGATATGTGTAATTTCAAAAAATCAGTGAGTAAAAATGGAAACAGCACAGTCTTGAACCCTTTGCAGTAAATGAGGCAAGGTAAGTTCAGGGCACCTTGCTCACAGGAGAGCTTTCTGGGCTTAAGTACCCATCAACTCAATGAGTATACAGAAGATCAAGTTGGAAGAACTTTTAGGAATTAGCAGGTATCTGTTCCTTCATGCAAAGCCAGCAATGAAAACCAATCAATAAGAAAATATTTTGAAAACTCGTGCCCCCTTGTGCTGTTGTACGGTATGAGACTTTGGTTTTTAAATAGCAGTGAGTAGATCAGCCCACTAATACCCAGCTGAATACTCACATCAGCATTTCTTCATTAGAAGGCAAACTGATGGCTGCAAAATAAATGTGGGCAAGAACGTGTCGCAGAGATGGCGTGAATTTCACATGGAGAGGTAATTAAATGCTAGACAGGTCACCTGCTGATGCAGTGGCTTGGATCCCAATGGCTGCTCATCAGCCTTTCAGAATGACATCCAGATCTATTACAAACCAAGGGTAAGAGTCAAACTGAGGAAGAAGGTGTTACATAGAGTTATTTTTCTGGTAGGTTATACTAAATGAGAGCTGTTCTTTTAGCTCACAGAAGTCAAAAAGCTTTTTGGTGTTCCAAAAACTTCAACTTCACATACAGAATCTGAAGTGTCTGTCTCTGACCCTTCAATTGTTGCAATTGAAACAAGGAACCACAAAACAGGTGTTAAAACACTTGAGCATAATCGACCTTGATGGGCTGAAAAATAACAGAAGGAGCATAAGGAGAACAGCACAACTGAGTATATCAAAGTTTTTCACAGATATATCTGATATATTTATATTCAACATTTGTGTTTTGCTCTTTAGAAAGTCTCATGTTGTTTAACTCTCTGTGGCTCTTACAAACTCAGACTGAAGAACAGGGATGCTTAATGCACAGCAGTCCAACATAAATGAAGCTCTGCACCTTTACTACAATATAACCCTGTTTGTGTAGGATAGATTGCAGTCTTGGGGAAGCTATTTGATTACTAACTACATCCAGATCATAACCAAAATACGACTCCATTCAGAAATGTAGAAAATTTTAGCTGAATGACTTAAATGACGAACAGAAATGCATCCATTGCACACAAACTTCAAGGGGTTTTCAAATCAAACCAGAGTCTGCAGCAGTGGTGTTCTTCTACTGCCCTGAAAGCAAAAGAAGCCTGGGCTTTCACGACAGACATGTACTAGCAGACAGCCCCACGCTGTGGACGCTGCATGTACTAGCAAAATCACTAGTGAATTTACTGCACTTGAGTGGTCTCAGCTCACCCAGCCCCACCAGAATACTGAAAATTATTAGGTTGTGATTAATTTAACACTTGCATACTAAATTTGTGTAGACTNATGTGATTAATTTAACACTTACTTGCATACTAAATTTGTGTAGACTACTATAAAGAAGAGAAACTTTTCAAAAAGATGGTAGACTTGATTTTTTTTTTTTTTTTTTTTTAAATTTAGCAGGGTAATATATCAAATGCAGAAATTCTGACAGAAAAGCATGTGCTCCTGGCAGTCAGATGGGGAGCAGAACTCAGTAGTGCTCTGTAGCACCAGTAGTGGACATCCCACACCTGGTAACTGAGAACAAATGCTGTGCAGGACCAAAATAAAAATCTCCCCTAGAATTGCTGAACACAAAGAGATTAAGTCTTTTCTTTATTCTGAAAATGAAGGTTTTAATAATTTCCCAGGGATCCAGCACACTCAGACACATAGTTCTTTACAGAAAATTGATGTATCTTTCTTCCCCTTCTAGGAAGCTGCTTCTGACCTGATTCTGGATCATCTCCTTCCTTTCATTCTATTTTAAGATGGGAAAAAGACGTCTTTATACACATTTCTGCTAACATCCCTTTTATTCAGCTGTGGGGTGGAGCTGCTGTCGCCAAAGGGAACGTCCTTGGTAGCCACCCACTGAGCAGCACTGCATCTGGACGCTGAAAAGAAAGGTTGTTTCCTAATTTGCAAGCAACAACCATATGTTCAGGAATGAAGAAATGCATACCCCACCTAATCCCATGGGCTTCCTCTCTCCCCTGTGGCCTATTTAAAGTTATTCTAGCACTCTTTACTGGATGCCAGCTATGAAGTGAATTACCTTCCGACTTTAGGCCCTTCAAGCAAAGTGATTGTAAGCAAAGCTGAGGAAAAACTGAGCATGCATGAACCATTGTTCTGAGTGACTCATGGCATCATTTTCCAGAGTGACCTTACTAGGGAGGTTCCAAGGCTCCTCCCTTTAGAACAGATGGTAGAAATGTTTTTATTTGGCATTGTTACTGTGTAACACCACCAATCAAGATTGACAGTTTCCAGGAAGCTATAGAGACAAGATCCCCGTCACAAAGGTCTCAGGTTTCGTGAGAAAATCTCCCACTGTATGAATCTACTTAGGAGGCAGGGAAGGAATTAACTACCAAACTTCCCTTGGTTCCATGGGGAGCCACATTGCTTCTCAGTAAATGACTTAACAAAAGAGGTACCTGGCAAACTTGCCAAAGAGTAGCAATTCCTCCCTAGACTTTTATTTTAAAGAGCTTAAGGGCACGGGTACCATTGGGAGGTGTGTCTTAATACAATTTATACAGCAGAATTTGCCCTCTTTTGAACAGAATAACTAGCTTCTTAGTCAGGATACAGGCTGTTCCACAAAAAAACTGTACTAATGTCCAAGTGGAAAAAAGTGGGTAAGAAACCCTTCCTTGTACTCTTAGCTTGAATTATTGTAATTAAAGAAATCGAATTTCAGTGTGCACTACCACAGAGCCAATAACCCATTGCACGGGCCTCCTTATTTCCTAAACTGTACAATCAGTACTCAGAGTACATATATTTTATGCAGTTGTCTACTTTTTGCATATGGGTCCATGTGTGACACTTCTTTGACTGGTTGCTGGGAGAGAGTTATGAATTAATTAGAAGATCATAGTAACTAGCAATATAAAGTTGCTTTGTATATTAATATTGTATAAAGCTGATGTGATGTGTGCTTTAAAATGGGCTTGGGGATTTTTGTAGTGATTGCAAATCATGTACTTTAGCTTCAACGTCAAGAGAAAAGGACTCGATAACATGCCTTGAATGGTTAGACTAAACAGGAATTACATTTCGGAAGTTTAATAACAATAGAGGCATCTAGTGGAAGCGTTTGAGGACTGCAGCTGTCAGAGAATGCATCAATGCACAGCTGATTTTCTTGCATTACTTCTTCCCAAATGGAATTTCATTAATCGAGTGACAAATGTTAGTGATGGTGAAGTTTTATTTAAGAATAAGCAAAACTTAAATTTCATGGTATTTAGACATTGTGAGGCAAACATGGTTTAAGAGCCAAGCTGAGGGCTTGAAGTAGGGAGTGTCAATCTTCCTCTCAACAACACGAAAAGAAATATCCCTTCCCACTCTTTTATCCAATATTTTAATGGTTAGAAGACTCCACCAAGACATAAGACAAGTTCAGTCTCCTTCTGTGCCTGACAGCACACCTGAACATTTATTACTTCCTATGATTATAATTTCCATGAAAGGAGAAGACAACTCAGCAGAAATCTGAAAGCATGTCTCTTCTTGAGCTCAAGACAAAATGCAAGCTACAGCCAGACTCCAAAGCATACAGAAAGCATGAAGGCCTAGGGCTTGGTGACATGTTCAGCTGCTTTTTAATTTTCCTTTTCCCTTGAGCTGTAGGGCAAAACACACCAGAGAACCAGCTGTACCAACATATTCAGAACACATTACAGAAGTATTCCACTTTTACACACTCTGCTGGTTAGACACTTAGCTCCAGACACCCAGCACAGCTTGTTTCTCTGTGACAGTGATAGGGTCTTGTGATAGAGAAGTCATTCCTCCAAAAAACTTCAGGGTCTGGCAAGGGCAGCTTCATAGCTTTGGTCAATTTGGCTCTACAGTATGACTAGAGGAATAAACCTTTAATTTTCAAGTGAGGAAGCAGCCAGGTAACTTCAAGCAGTTTACTCCTAAGCTCACAGCGTTTTCGAAACACAATTTTTGAGCGTGCCTGGAGTCTATCCATTCAGTCCCATGGAAAAACATTAGGTTTAAACAGAGCTTGGATCCTCCCACTGGATTTTCAATGTCTAGGCAAATTTCACTTAAAATTTAGGTTCATGTTTGCTTATTCTTTTCTTTGTTTGAGTGTAGGAATTGATCATAAAGCCTACCCTCAACAATATAAACCATGATTTTATTACTTCCTTTACTAACCGCACTATCATTTATTTCCACCTCAATTTTTCTTTATGGGGTGATGTGATAGATTTTTTTTCCTGAAAAGCCTGCATTGTGGGCTTGGATATGTCATGTCTAATATTTTTGTCCTTTAATTGGTGAATTTGATTAATGATTGTGGGCTGCAACCCAGGCTTTGAACTCCACAGCGCTGCCCACTGTCTTCTCATCGAATTTTCAAGGAACTTTCTGTTTCTATGCCTCTCTCATATGGAATTGACATTTACTAGGGGCCTGAGCTCCTAAGCCTGGGGTGCCAGTGGGTGGGGGATGCAAGGCTGAGTGAGCCCTCACTCTAGTAGTGACTTTCACAGAATTAGATTGGAAGAAACCTCTGAAGTGCAACTTATGACTGAGCACCACCCTGTCAACTAAAGCATGGCACCAAGTGCTGCATCCAGTCTTTCCTTAAACACGTTCCGGGATGGTGACTCCACCACCTCCCTGAGCAGTCCATTCCAATGTCTGATCACCGTTTCTGTGATGGAATTCATCCTAAGGTCCAACCTCAACCTCCCCTGACGCAGCCTGAGGCTGTGTCCTCTTGTCCTGTCACTGGTTGCCTGAGAGAAGAGACCGACCCTGGCTACATCCTCCTTTCAGGGAGTTGCACAGGGAGAGCGATAAGGTCACTCCGAGCCTCCTCCTCTCCAGGATAAACACTCCCCGCTCCCTCAGCTGCTCCTCACAGCACTTGCGCTCCCATACCCTTCACCAGCTCCGTTGCCCTTCTCTTTATTTTAGGCGGGGGTCGCTGGCGCCTGATGGCGGCAGGGGCGGCTCCCCGTTCCTTTAAAACCACACAAGACAGCCCCAGTGCCGCGGCTCCTCTGCCCCGGGCGTGACGCCGCTCCCGGGGCGGGCGGGCTCCTGCCGGCCCCTTCCGGGCGCGTCGCTGCCCGCGGG
>VZSE01003880.1:1163875-1223822 GCA_013398275.1 Promerops cafer
GGCCGTGGCGGGGGTTCGGTCGCCGCGGCCCGGGAGGGCGGCCGTGCCGACCCGGCTGGGACTGCCCCGCCGGGCTCTGCGCGCTGGTGCTGCCCTCGGGACGAGCCTTCACCCAGCACTCCGCAGGGGCCGCGGGTACCCGGAGGCGGATACGGGGCGTGTTGGCAGCTCCGCGTGGTGCCTGCCCGTGATGCCAGGGCAGCCTGCTCTGCATACACCTTAGAGAACACATACACCTCTGGGAATCCTGCTTCTTCAGGGATAGAAGCTTTGCTTTGCCATCGCATCCATAGGCTTCCAGTGAACAGTCTGTCAAGCAGACTCAGAGAGTGAGACGTTAAAATCGCTGATACGATACCGCTGGTATCAACGAGAATAAAGAGCTGTATTGTTTTCAAATGTACGCTGGAAGTGTGGAACCTGGCAGATGTAGACGTTTTGGCAGGCTGAGGCAGAGAATTGTGGGACAGCTGTGGTCAGAATCTGCGTGATAAACAGCGCAAACATTCCCGTCAAAATGCTCAGGCGTGAAATCATTCAGATTACTGTAGCTAGTGGAAACTGAAGTAATGTGTTTTCCCAAGTAATGTGCACAACGTGGAGCCAGCTATAAGTAGTAGAAACTACTACTGCTATTTTAAGAATTTTCTTGCATTACTCAGAGCAGGGACTTGATCTGATAACTAAATTGTGTGCTGCAGCCTTTCTTAAACTAGAGTGCCATAGAAATTGATGCAGAATGTTTTAATAAGACATTAAGAACCTGGTTCAACCCAGAGAAACTGCTTGTAACTTGCACAGGCAAAACTCACCTGTTATGATGCTTTCAGGGTAACTGATGTAGGCTTGGACCAGATTTCATGTTATGCTGCATAAGGTTCTTCAGTGAACGCTGTATCTGAAATTACAGGCCAGTTCATCTTTTAGGATTTTATTACCTGTGGAATCTCAAAGCTGCTTTCCTTATTAAATGCCTCTGCAGAGAACAGAGAATTATGAAAAGGGCATGAATCAGGGAAGAAATACACACCCTCAGAGGGCTTGCCTGCACAGAGAAGTGGGAAGAATGAGGCAAACTAACAAGTGTGTGTCATTAATTTCTACCTGAAGGTCTAGATTCTAGTCAACATTTGGATGTAAGCAGTAGGAAATGTGTGCATGGATATTTCCCCTTTAATAGAGAGACTATGCTATAGTACTTCTGTGTGAGAAGTTTTGGTCTTTTGCAAGCTCAGCTTCCCTTGTAGTGCCCATGTCGTTTGAAAACTACACCTGAGCCATGTTTTTCAGTTTGCAAAGGCAGGTGACTCTTAGCTGATAGTGGAGTGGATGATCTGCACAGCAAATGGGTGAGAGTAGGGTACTGTACACTTTTCCTCTTCTTCCTTAGTTCTCATTACTCTCACTAGAAACCTGAAACTTAGTGTTGTTTGTAGAATTGTATGAGAAGAGGAAATGAGCACTCCCCTCTGTTTCTGACACCAGTTATGCTTTGGAGCATGTCCTACAGAGACCCCAGCTTTTCCGTGCTCAGACACGAGGTCCCCACTGCTCCCTGGGACAGTCAGGGCTTCTCTGTTGTGTGTGATGTCTCCGTCCCTTCCTGGTCACAACTTCTGTGAATTCCTTTTCTGTGAACAGAAGTCTCTTGCAAGTTAAGGTTACACAGAAATTGCTGTATCAAATTGGGTGAATTCTTTTGACACTATCTCCCTCTGGTTACAATGTAACTCCACAAGGACAATAGACTATGGAAACAGTTTTTTTGTAACTTTCACTTGGGACATCTGTTTCCAGTTGCTTGTATTTTCTTTAAAATAACTTTAAACTGGCATATGCTTAAAGGTCTTTTGAGGATATTGCACTGGGTTTGCCTAGTTTTCCTTATATGATGCCTGTCTGACCGCTGCATGGAGCTGCAGATACACCTATGCATGTAAATGTTGCTGGCTAAGCTTCTTTCTGCATCCTGGAAAGGAGGACTGTCTGGTTGTTTACATAGATTAATGTCTATGTATTAAAAGTTCTAAAGTATATGTTAGTATGAGCTATTGCTTACTAAACTGGTACCACAGTGCTAAATTACAGACAGGAAATCCTGGGGCTGTCTGACCACGCTGATAAAATTGAAAGAGGATGATGGTGATGCTGCTTCAATCCCTATAGTTACAAGCAGTGGCTGGATTAATTCTGGATACAATTAATGTAATTAATTGTTTTCACATGCTACAATATAGTTAAATGAATCATCTCTTACTCTTAAAGTAGACAGAGATAGTGACCTGTATTACTGATAAGAAAAGCTGAACAAAACTACTTAGACGTATATTAGAGAAGAGCTTTTTAAATTTTTTTTCAGAAAAGGCTTTCTGCATGCTTGTGCTTAGAACACTGACACTGTAGGTTTTCTGTTAAGAACAGATTTGCCATTATTGTGTTTGCAGTGAGCAGATGCACAGTCCATGTTTTATATAGTTCCACATAGCCTTTGTGTTTCTGCTTCTTAGGGGGCATAAAGTAATGGGGTTTGTTTACTTTTTCCCCCCCTTTAAACCTGGAAAATACTAACAGTGAAAATTAGATAAATTATGACTAAATATTTTTATTCAAAAAATATTTTGTATTTTGTAATCCTGTACTAGATGGCAGGTTGTAATGGAATTTTACTTCTGCATACGCTTTTTGTTTTCCATTAATGAAAAGGTCACCAGAGGTTTCTTAGTCATGGCACTAGTAAGAGGGTATGTACAGCCAGAGAGTGATGCAGAGCATGAGCTCATTGTCCAAGCTGCCAGTTCAGTTGTCTTCCTAACCAGAAGTAGTATAAAATAATCCATAGTTTATTTATTTTGTAAAATATTGTCTGGTATCATAAGTAGTATTATAATTTGTATTATTTCACTATATGATTCAGAGTAAATAAAGTTTTTTTCTTTTAACTGTTACTGTTATTGCCCCTCCCTTCTCCCCAAGAAGGGCCCAAATAGCAAAATGGCAAATAATTCATGTTCCTCTAAAATATTAACTTGAAGCTCACTGTAGTCTTTTGCAGTGCATAATGTAGCACCCTTTCAGTCCTAAGTAAGGGCAGCAGAGTAGAGTGCAGTTATTGACAAATACAGCACACTGATGATAAGTATATATTTTAATGTTTGGGCTTTGTGTGTGTGGAGCAGTGTTTGGGTTTTGTAGACTTCTTTTCTTGCAAGCATTAATGTTGAAGTGTGAGAACCAGGAAATACAGGATGTTTGGGACATATAAACAAACATATAAAGAATGTTACTTTGGTGGTCTCCAGACAGTCCTGCTTCATGCTTAAGGACAATCTGTGCAAAGAGTCTGCAGCTTCTGACTTGTTGCAGATATTTTAAACATCTCAAACTTCCCAAACCTGTTTGATACTAGCTTTGTAGGACAAATCAATGAATTTTAGATAAAGCAGGCTTCTTTCCAATTTTACAGTTGATTCTGAACTTGTTACTTTGTTTTCATAGGTTCAGCACATCAAGACAAACACTGATGTGGATTCCAGACTCATTTTTTTCCAGGTATTTGTTATATATCGTCACATTTAACAAACAAATTAACAGTCATTAAAAAATACTTATGTTGTCAGTCCTTAATTTATGTTGTAAATAGTATTAGTGTCCTTAATGCTTTTCCCTCCATCTCAAGCAATGGGACAGATTCATTTGAAATAAACTGTTACCCAAGAGGCATCTTCTTGCTTCATTGTAGTCATGGCAGCTTATATGTGCTGAGGAGCTGTCACTTTTTAGATGGAGTATTGTGGAGATAACTTCCAGATCTACAGGAAAGGGACATGCCACTGGCTGTGACTCTGTTACCACTTGTGATCTTACTGGCCATATGCATTAGCAGTGCCTTTAACATTTTTGGTTTTGTTTGGTTTGGGTTTTTTTTGAGTTATTGCTCTACTCTGAGCTAACTCCAAGTTTGGAGGGTTTTAACTTGTGATACAGAAGCTGTTGAATTAATTATTGAACATCCTCCTTTGGCGTCACTGCCATTACTAGTTCTGCAGGTTTGTATTTTGTTCTGCTGCTGCTGTACCTCTATCACCCCAGTTAATCCTAAACCCACAAAGGAAGACCTAAATGTTGGCAAGTTTGCTTCCTTACATTTAATTTTTATATTCTAGATGTCTTTCCCAATAAAAGCTTGGAAGCTGACATATGCAGCATTACCTGTTCCTATTTTACTGAAATGTTCAGATAAATGAAATGCCAGGGAAATGTTACCTTCTTTGAGACATGCAAGGAAAGGCACAAGGAGGAATTCTCATGCTATTCCCCAGTCTCTCAACACAAAATATGCTGTCTAAGGAGGTTGTCCTGAAAGTTATCCAATACTGGAAAATCTCAGATAATTGTCATTCAGAATCAAATGAAAGCTGTTGGTATTGGTGTCCATCTTACCTGTAAAATGAGATTTTGACATTGTGTTTTATATGGGTCTAGAGAAAAAGTACTTTGATCTGATGGGAGAAAAACTTTGAATTTAGAATTGTGTGAAAATGAATTCATCCCACTTTTGTCCAGTAAGTCCTTGCAGACTGGGTTGTTTACTCATCATTTTTGCTTCAGCAGCTTTTATCGATTTGACTAGATTTTAACAAACTACACATCCCCCTAAGTGCCTGGGAAAACATTTTCATCCTTTCAGGCTGGGCCTTGTGTCTATTTTCTTTGGGAATCTGAAGGTCCTTGTGATGCAGCCCTGAGTCTTTCCTTAGGTGTGCATACACTTCTCCTTTGTCCAGGAGAGGCATTTCACTCCTCCAGCATTCTGGCTGTTTTGTTTGCTCTGATAAACTGTGTTACCAAAATGTAACCAAGGAGAGCTAACTGACTCAGAGTGTTCCTCCCCTGTGTTTGTGTCAGTACATTTCTGGGGGACATTTAATGAAGATTTCCTCTTCTTTCAGTTTGCTGAGCGGAAGAATTTCAACACTAAAAGATGAAACTGGTGCTGTGAGTAATGAACATGCTGTAACTCATTAATTCGATGTTATGCTTTTGGTTAGGTTCTCTCCTAAAGCATTTTCACTGTGGGTGCTAATGGAATTACACTGCCTGAGTCAGGCTAAACTTTCACAAAAATGAGTGACATCTCTGGCTTTCTTGGTTCTCATCTTTGCTTCAAGCTAAGTGAAACTGAACAATGCACATATTTCTATGCTAATTCTGCATTGTACAGGTAATGCAGAAACAGCAACTCTACTTTTCTTAAACAGCAAATGCTAGTTGTTGTATTTCAGGGAGGTGTAATTTTCATTAGATAGGCATTGCATGTGTAGTTGAGTAATCCAGCATGGAAATGTAGCACTTTTTTTTTGGCTAAAACATGTAGCATGTCCATTTCAGTCTATGGGTATGATATTCTTAAATGAGAAACTATAGTTTCCAGTAATGTTGAGCAATAATAAGGCACACAAGTACTTTGCTAAAAGTGTAGAGGTAGTTTTGATGGTAATTGAATTTTAAAAAGTCGAAACCTCTCTTGAGGTCTTATTACAGTTACTGCATATTGAACACATGCTAGAAAGTGAAAGCATCCATTGTCCTTTGTGGAGACTAGAACCTAAAAAATAGATTTATTAAGTGCCATCTGTTTGCAACAGTGTTTATATATGTCCTTTAGGAATGTTAAATTAGTGGATAGTAGAATAATGAGAACAAAGAAGAGGCTCAAAAACTTTGAGTTTTGTTTGTCTGCTCACTTCCTCATCTTCAACTCCTCTTTCCCACATTCAGCATAAAATAGCACCTTAGTTGATGGTTGCTCCATAATAGTACTCAAGGACAGAAATTTTTCTTTGCAGATATTTATTGATCGAGATCCAGCAGCATTTGCACCCATTTTAAATTTTCTTCGCACAAAGGAGTTAGACTTACGGTAAGAAGTTCATTTCAATCAGAAGCATTAGAAAACTTGTTCAAGTGATAAATATTTCATCTTACTCATCTAGTTGGGTGCCTGGTATGTGGCTCAGCTCCCTCATAGATGTTGGGCCATGCCTAGAGTAAATGTATGTCATGGTGGAGTCAGAAATGGTGACATTCTATTTTGTTAGTAGATTCTTGTAATGTAGACCACTTCTTGCAGTGTATTTCTTTATTGTTTCTGTATCTTTATTTTAATGAAAACTGAGTCAAATTAAGATCACTTTAAAATCTCAAACATCAACATGTTGAATGCATTTTGTGGTAATTTTATAAACTGTTAGGTAGCTTGATATTTAGATTTTTAATATCCAGTTATATGCAAGCATTTATATTCAAAGTATTGACTCACTTTGTTCTTGATGGTTTTTGGGTTTTTTTTCTATTTCTGTAGGGGAGTGAGTATTAATGTTCTCAGGCATGAAGCTGAATTCTACGGAATCACTCCTTTAGGTAACTTTTTTTTTCTTAATGTGAGCTCATATTTATTGTTGCAGTAACAGTCCGCTGACAAATCCTGAGCAGTTGTGACCCTGAAGATTTTCGAAGTAAAAGTTTTTAAAAACGGAAGGATATTTGAGATAATGTAATGTTTTCAAGGAAGTGAAAGCTGTGGTCATATCTGGGTTTCCTCCTTAGTGAGAAGATTGCTACTCTGTGAAGAACTGGAACGCTCATCTTGTGGCAGTGTCCTTTTCCATGGCTACCTACCTCCTCCAGGTATTCTTGTATTCACGGTCTGATGTTGCTTGCTGTCACTTGCTGCTTTGGTTTGTGGGGATGATTGACTGAGGTGCTTACCCTGGCTGTCAAACTCCTTTGAGAAAGCCTTCCTATGGAAAGCTAAGGACAAATGGTTGGACTGAACATTATTGTGATTTAAACCTAGGACTTTCATCTCTGTACTGTAACAAACAGCATGTTTAGAATACTGGGCAGGGGGTGTGGCATGTTAGTACTAAGCAGGATGTGTTTGGTTGTAGACTGAAGCAGAGGTTTTTCAGGAGCCTTTCAGTTTAATGTCATCAGCATGAGGTACTTTCTTCTTTTTGAATGTGGAGTTACCTTGGGTGTCCTATTACCTAGGTGACAAATCACCACTAATGAGCTTTCCTTACCAACATGAGTACCTGTTAGACTCTTTTAATTCTCTGTAGAGATGATCACAGTTCATGTATTAACCTGAAGTCTAAAGGATATCTTGCCAATTATTGACAAGTTTTCTGAAGATAATTCCTTAAATGGTGAATGTCAACGTAGAGAGCAAATTTTCTGTTTCAGTGTTACAGTATTGCCTGTTTCTTGTAGCAGATAAATTAAATTTTCATCAAAATGCACAAGTGTTAATCCTCTATTTTTAAAGTGACAAAATATCTGTTATATTGCTGAAGTTTAAGGAGGGACACAAAACATCTATTTTTTTTTAATAGGCATTCCCAGCCGTAAGATAAATAATACTACTGGGCCACCGACTGACATCAGAACGGGTCCGAATGAGAGTGAGATGCATGGAGGTGGTGTCCAGCCTACACTTGCTGGTACAGGGGAAGGTACAGTCAGACTAGGTGAGGAGTGTCTGTTTTAAAACCAAAGCAAATTGCAAAGATACTTGTCTCTGGGAAATAAGAGCTATGTGGCTGTTTCTGGTTTAAATCTGCTATTCTGTGTTTGCCTGGTTAAAATTACTGAATACTTAGTTAAACACTACTCCCTATACAGTATTGAAGGCTCACTGCTGCACAGTCCAGGTGTGAGGCTTGAGAGAAAGGCAAATCAAAGTTCTTCATGCAGTCCTAGCATGGCCCCATAGACAAATGCCTTATACTCTACTAAAACCATAATAAAAACCAGAGAGACCACTGTCTCTTTGGTCTTTGTTCAGGGCCTAATTCCTGCTCTTCCACCTCTTTCTTGCTCTTGGTGCCTCACTTGCCCTGCAAGAGTCAAGTTTTTAGAGTAAAGGTAGTCTTCACAGAAAAATTGTGAGATAGACCTGAATTCTGTCATTTTCCAGCTTTTGACTTTGCAAGCAAAATGATGCTCTTAGAAGTGTAATATTTCTGTCATAATCCTGTAAATCATGGCAGTATTAGGAAAATCTTGACTATGTTAAAGGTGAATCTGTGTAATATAAAAGAAGGATATGAATTGCTGATTCTTAGTGAGCTGCTAGAGGTTTGGGTAAAAGGAGGTAAAAGGTGCATTCTTCAAGCAATAGTTCTCTAGCATACCAGGGCTGTGAGGAGCAATAACTGCAAACTAGAATCTTGCTGAAAATGTTTCTTGAAAACTTAATTATCACAGTTTCTGTTGCACATCCTAGCAGAGAGCTCTATCCTGTTATAGATGTCTCTGCTCATCTAATACTTGGCACTTGCCTGACCTCAGCTTTGTTGTTTTTAGGATTTCCTGTGGACCCACGTAAAGTCCTAATAGTAGCTGGCCACCACAATTGGATAGTAGCTGCCTATGCCCATTTTGCTGTTTGCTACAGGTAGGAATAGAGTTGCTTGTCGGTTTACAGGAAGCTAAAAAAAATATTATTATTGGCTAAGAGCAAAGCAAAATGCTTACTCTGAAATAGCAGTAGATAAATGCATTCAGTCTCATCCTATGAATATGAGTTGCTGCTTTTTTTTGTTGAAAATAAACTGCTTGATAGGAACTCAGATTTTGCTTTGATGTCAGTTCTTGATACTGTTGAAAAAGTTGCAAATTGACTCCAGTATAACTGCTTCAAAAGCCTGTTTTAAAGCAGGCTTTTCAATGGAAAATTAATTTTAAAAGTTTTCCTGCTGTGACTTTGGAACAGTCTGTGATGTTACACTGTCAAGGAAGCTGAAACAGTTAGTGAATTTTTGCTATATAATTTTGCTACCTTCAGGTTTTTTTTGCTGAGCACAGCTGTTAAACACTTGCTACTTCACTGCATGGCTGAAAAATGTCTTCAATGTCTTAAAAACAAACTGGCTATTTTTTAAGATCAGGTGAGCAAGATAAGCAATACCTCCACATTACAGAAGCTGTCTTTAGTTCACATCTCATAGTCTTGATTTAATTGGTGGCTGTCTTTTGGATGGGAAGTAATGTTTTAACAAGAGCTGTTGCCCAGACCAGTCTAACATGGCTGTCACACTGTGGTTCAGAAACAGAGGGGAGAAGAATGTAATGTGAACAGCTTCTTTCTGCTTACTGCCAGGCTAAAGCCATACTTTGCTGCTCTATTCACTCTCTAGAATACTAACTCACTTGCTTAAACTTTGTAACTTAAATCACATCTAACTTGCATTCACCACTGCAATTTTTTTGGCTTTAATTTGTATTAAATGTGGATTACCTTGCTCTGCTGGTTTTGTTTTTAGTTATGCTTCATATGGTCTGACAGAGAAAGAGGCAATGATTTGCAACTGGTTTTGTGCTAATTGTCCCCTTCTTAGGATTTTATCCCTGACTGTTTTCCTTGGTTGCTAGCTCACTTTAAGTGAAAGATTCTGCCTCTTTCCTGCTTGGTAAACTACTTAACAAGACTTGTTCCCATTGAAATTATGTCGTTAGTGATGCTTTTGATGAACCCGGTCAGACTTGAATGGCTGGTGAGAGAGGGTCAACATGCCAGTTTAAAGTGCTGCTTTTCTTCACAGAGACTCAAGGTAGCATTCTTGTATTCTTTTTTTCTTCCAAAACTTGAAGGAGCTCTAGGAATACAATGATGGAATTTTCTTTTCTCCATTCTTCTAGAGCAAAGTACAGTGCATCTTAAGGATAATATTTTTTTTAATTTTGAAGTATGAAAAAAGTATTTTAAAATTTGATCATAAAGTTTGCTAGAATGTCTTGGTTGCATTCAAAGTCTTGCTGTTGAACTTGTGCTCTTAAATCTCTTCACCACAACTTCTGCATGTTGCATGGGTGGAGCACAGTGGTCTGAGGTGCTTCAGCTCCAGGCAGGATGCAACACTGAAGTGAGATAATGGCAACAATGCTAAAAAGTACACATATCTTTCTGCTCTTAATTGTAACATTTCTATAACTTGACTGCAGAGATCTAGTCTGCTTTAGCTCCATTGCAAACTATCTAAATTGTTGCCTGAATTTAAGTAGGATAAATTGTGCTGACACTATGTAAGTCTTAAAAATGCACAGGGAAATTATTCTCCAAAAATAAAGCTTACAGTCAATTCAGTATTATCTGCTTACAGTATACCATAAACAGAAGATGTGTCCAGAGAGCAGAGCTTTATGCTAAAGCATGATTGGGTTTCTTGCATGATATATAAAGAGATTAATAGAGTTTTCTTCCAAAGTCTTATGCTGAACCTCATTATCTAGTGTTTGTTAGCCCAAGCTTTTGGCTTCATCTTATAACTTTTATATCAGATGTGCTTATATTAAGAAAAAGCCTGGCACAGGATTCCAGTGGCTGCAAAGCACTGAAATAATATGCAATATCAGACTTCAAAATGGGAAAAAAATGCAGCTCTGGTAGACTGTAGTTCTTAACTAGAATTTGAAGTTTATGGCTTAGACTGTAAGACTGAATCATCCACACTGGTTCAGGATTAGACTGGGCTGTCTGTTCCTGAGTGTCTGACATCTGCTCCCTGTTCTCCCCTTCGCCCTTCCAGAATCAAAGAGTCATCTGGGTGGCAGCAGGTGTTCACCAGTCCTTATCTGGACTGGACCATTGAGCGGGTGGCTCTCAATGCCAAGGTGGTTGGAGGACCTCATGGAGACAAGGACAAGATGGTCGCAGTTGCCTCGGAGAGCAGCATTATCTTGTGGAGCATTCAAGATGGTGGTAGTGGCAGTGAAATTGGTAACTACCATTACCTGTTTTGTTTTTTCTTTTGTGTGTGTGTTTAACTAGAAGGAAGTCTGAGACCTCGTTCTGAGGTATGTGTGATTTCTGGTGTTCAGTATCCACTTCCACAGATTGACAAAACAAGCTATAGTACAGCAACCTGTCAGAGTGTTTTAACTTCCTTCAGTTCTGCACCAGGAATCCTGTCTCAAAATCAAAGAGATGGAGAATAAAATAGCACTGTGTTTATTGGAGAGATAGTAACCAATACTTACTGTTCAGTTTGAGGTTTTTGTGTAAAAATTCAAATTAAAGAGCTAAAGTTTTCCCTAGACTTGCATTTGAATCTAGGCTGTAACACAAAGGAACTGAACTTTGGAGGTGGAAACCTACAGATACAAAGTGATTCTGCTCTTTCCTTTCCTTTCCTTTCCTTTGTGTTATTAAAGCTACATTTTTACATAGAGATGATGAAAATGCTTCAGTTCTCTGTCAAATGTGGTTCATAAATGGATTTTGGAAGATGAAAATTTCTTAAGTTTATAACTTGGGTGTCAGGGTAGGAAGAAAGCCCACACTATTCCTTTAAGCATACAGGAATTACTGATTATACACCTTGGCACTGAAGGACACACAATTGTAAGCTTTAGAAACAGCAAGAAGACATTTCCAGAAGTAAATATTCCCTGCTACTGCTCTGATGGCTTGTCTGAGTCATTGCTGTTCAAATATAGGGCAAATTTAGGAGGCACTGAAGGGAACGGTATTTGGAACTTCCTCTAGCCTAATCCCTGGTGTTTGAATAACCATTGCTATGCCAGCAATATCTGTTTCCTCTGGCAGTGGATACTGCTAACAAAGTATGACAGCCGTGTGGTTATGTGAGTGCTTTTCTCTGAAACTTAATGCTGAGCTAATTTGTTATTAGATGTATTTCCATAGTTGAAGCCTTGAGAATTAAAGTAGCCATTAATTAAAGTCTAAATTACCAAATTCAACTTTTGACCCATGTGCCTTTAAAGAAGAGGTTATTTGACAGATTCTCAGGCAATTTCTAGCTATGTTAATGGATGTTGGTTTTTTTTTTCCTGCATGGATGTGTGGAAACAGTAAGTCATGTTTGAAGATGGGGAAAGGCAAAGGTCTTGTATGACCTGTGTACTGCTCTTTTACTTGTGACTCATAGAGTTCTTATATATAATCATGGTCAGCAAAATGGAAAAGGAGATTCCATTGTATTTTAAAAAAATACAAAAGGTGTGTCTAACAGTTGAATATGAAATTATCTCCATTAAACACAGTGAGTAATTATCAGATCTGAGAAGCCTTTTCTTCTCTTTCGCTCCCATTGACTGAATCTTAAGGACAGGGAAGAGTTGGTGTGACAGCTGTACTCCTGTAACAGGCATTGCTTTAAGCACTGTGCCATCACATTCCTCCTGCATTTTCTGGTTTCAGTTAGCTGCTTGTGTTACTTTGGGATTTGCAGTAAGATACAAGAAGCAGCATCTTGGATTTTTTAAATCATGTGTAAAGAGACACAAAAAACCATAAGTAGACCTTCATTTCAAATAAAAACTCTAAAATATGCCAGTATCATAAGGTTCTGATAGCTTAGACTATGACTGAAAATGGCAACAAAACTGAAGCTAGGACTTTTGCTAACCAGGCTGTACTGCATTCAAGTGACACTGTGAAACAGAGTAATTGCCACTTGGGGCAGGGGCAGGGGGGAAGCAGACATGAAGTGCCTACAGGATGAAATTCCCCGTCAGACTGACATTGACCAAAATGTACTGCTGTTCTTTTGGATAATAGGTCATGTTGATTGGTTTAAAAAAAATGCTTGCGTTTAATAGTTATAACTTGAACGTAGCTGTTTTGTTTCCTTGTAGAGACAAATGCTTGCAGTGCTGCTTTGTGTTAGAGATACAGCACATTCCTGTCATCTTGTGAAAGAAACTGTTTGTTCCAAACAGTTGCTGGAGCCTGGCGACACCATCCCCAGCAAATTGTGTGGGCTGGCATCTTTGTGATCGAGCTCTCCCAGAGCGCTTTCCTCCCTTTCGATATTACTTACATAAGACACTGCTGCTGGCTTGCTGCTGTAAGCAGTATTTTACTGAGAGGGACCCTTAGGACAAGAGCCTGTCATTACATATAGTATTGTCTCCCCCGTGGACAAGTCTCAAGATTGTTGAGCCTAAGCAGGACTGACACTTCAAATTCCTCCAGACCATTCAAGCTGTCTTCCTTGATTTCCTTGAACCTCATCCTTCTCTGGAGTAATCAATTCTAGTTGTTTCTGTGGATTTTTTATTACTGCCTTTTTCATGTGCCCTGTACTGCTGAATCTTATCTGCATTGGATGATTGTATTTTGCCCTGGAAAATGGTTTAGCACCATAATTAAAACAACTTCCTGAGATTCCTTCTTGAATGTTTCAGAGGGCTGATTCTTGTGTTGGAATGACAGTCTGCTCATTTGAATTTGTCCTAAACAATGTTGAGGAATTTTCCAGATATTGGATACTCTTGTTTTGACAACATCTATCTGCTGCAGTTAAGGTATATTAGTGAGAAGTCATATAAATATATAGAGGGAGCAGGATGGAATAGGAAACTTGTGAGTGAAACTTGACACTTTGGTGTTGTAATGTATCCCCAGTATTTTTGCCAATACCAAGCAGAAAAACATAGCCTAGAATTATTTACAAACCAAGTTAATTACAGGGCCAGTTTGCTGGCAAACTGGGAAATTACCTCAGACCTTTTGAGTATGCTGTAAGTTTTAAATACATCGACAATAAGTAGTACAAAATGTAGAATGCTATCCAAGTTTGCAGTTCAGTTGAAGTTACTAATGTTGGATCTATGATGAGACTTGGAAGCTCTAAAGGATCAATTTTGTGGAAGGCCTCAGATGTTAAGGTCAGATACAACCACAGCCATTGACAGCTTGTCAAGCACTGCACTGTTTTGGTTTTTATTAAGTGAAATGTTGTTGATGACACATTTCCTTTACTTGGAAGGCCAGCATTTGCTGGTAAGTTTTATCTTCCGAATTTGAATATGTGATGATTGGTGAAACTGCTTCCCTACATAGCTACAAGTTTTAATAGCCTGTTAGCCTATACTCTCTGCTTATGGCCTGCAACCAAATAAAAGGTCTGGGGATGGAAAGCAAGAAGTAGGCTTTTGCAGGCTGCTTATTTTTCTGAGTTCAAGTATTTCTGCTAAAAGAGAAATTAGAATGTGTTCAAATGTGGTCATATTTG
This sequence comes from Promerops cafer, assembly GCA_013398275.1. NCBI lineage: Eukaryota > Metazoa > Chordata > Aves > Passeriformes > Nectariniidae > Promerops > Promerops cafer. The sequence goes on from VZSE01003880.1 coordinate 1,177,921, forward strand.
AGTTGTTCAGTCTTTTCCCAAGAATAAGGCTGAAGCCTTGTAGCATATTTAGTTCCTGAAATCCATTTTCAAAATATTTTTACTTGACTGGACTTAAAAAAAGAATTTGTAATATTTTGACAGGTAACTGCAAACTAGTATGGCACAAATTTGCAAAGCCCATGAAATTACTGCTTCTCAAACGATGCTTCACAGTCACAGCTAAAAAAAAACCAAACCACAAAACAACAAAAATTCCTGCTTGCTGTAATAAAATTTTTTTATTTATTTCAAAGCCATTTGAGAACTTGACAGCTGTAGGAAAATGTTTGTATATTTCATAAGGGCTCTTCTAGCTTCTCTTGCCTCCTTTCTCCTTTCCAAATAATGATGGTGTTAGCAGAGATGACATCACACTGCCATTCATTGGAGCCCAGTTTGCTGCATGCATAGTGCCTTACCTAGCACACTGCAAACCCAGTTTTGGCTGTTCTTTAGTTGCTACTGGAATAAATGTGATGTGATAATAATGGAGAGGTTCCATTGTTACTGTGTTTTTCTCCTTATTTCAGATGAGCTTCACAGCCTCTTCATTTTTTGCAGGAGTGTTCAGTCTTGGAGTGCCTGTAGATGCTCTCTTCTTCATTGGCAACCAGTTGGTGGCTACAAGCCATACAGGGAAAGTCGGAGTATGGAACGCTGTGACTCAGCATTGGCAGGTCTGTTCAATGCTCCACATCACTTTTTACAAGTTGGAATGTCTTTCTTGTGAAAAGAGAATAAAATAATCTAAAAGCGTGTGGGAAATGCTCATCATAGGGTTTTCAGCCCTAACTTGTGTTGTGGAGTTTATCACCTGGGTATTGTGTCTGTGAGCAGAATGTTGATTTGTTTGGTGTTACTAAGAATCCTGCTTTTTAGGCTTTCAAATGAAAGGATGTGGTGTGATTTGGGGTAATAAATGTCAAGTACCAATATATTTAAACTTCTTTATGGATTACTAACTTTGTAAAAAATTCACTAGCATCATAGGAAATAAAATTGTGGGGAATTTGCGACAGCAACTGCCGGACCATCTGAAAGAAAATAGGAAGGCAGTCTGGTATCTGGGGATCTCCAAAGCTGCTTTACAATAGGAGACTCTTCTTCAACAGGAATACACATGACTGTACTTTAACAATGCCTGTCTTGTGTGTGGATGCTTCTGACTGCACTGATTTGATCCCTGGTGTCAGAATGCACATTAAATGGAGAGATCCATGGAGTCAGTATGAGTCTGAAAACAGTCGAGCATTCAAATAACAAAGCTTGTAATGCAGCTGGATGTACACCTTTGTGGCACAAAACCTGAATGCACTAAAAATCCTAAAAATGCCTTGCAAATCTCAAGAGGCAGAACTGACCTGAGGCTGCTGCACTGTTTGCTGACTAAGTTCTGATTTGACTCTTAAGTGACAGTAGTGGTAACAAATAACATAGATAATAGGTGTGGGATAGCACTGCTGCTGCATCAGAGACAGGTTAGTATGGCCTTGAATTAAACAAAACATTATTTAAAGTTCTGCTGATGCCTTGCAAAATCTTCTGTTAAGGGACAACTTAATGCTATGTGGCAAGCTGGTGTTTAACTGCATTTTCTAAAGGAGCAAGTCATAAGAAATAAAACCTGATGTCCCATTCATCATCTTTGTTTCTGGGGGAGCCACAGAAATCTTTCTGATCACCTGGATAGTTCCACAGTTTGATTGACTATTCCTTTGGTGAAAGCATTTCTTATTGAAGAGTAGGAAATCTTTGAGAGGCTTATATGCCAGTATGTCTATAAAACATTTTTATAAAACTGTTTTTTTTCAAGAGGATGAGAATAGCTCCTTTTATAAACAGACAAACAAAGTCAACCAAACACAAAACTAACAAAATCCACCCGCATAAAACCAAACCAACAAACAACCCAAAACAGTACCATTTCAATGTGCTTTCTGGATCTTGGGCTCTTTTGTTAGTAAAAAACCCAAAACAACCCACAGATGTCTTCCTGTAGATCTTAATATCCTTTTAGAACACATTCTTTTCTTGAAGAACCCCATAAAGATGTAAAGTGGCAGTGTTGATCTTGAAATTCCTAATGAGAATATTTGTTATTCAACTGACTGCTTTCCATGAGTTGCCCACAGCTCTGAACTTAGGAAGCAATCATACTTGCCTACAGTGAGAGAGGTTTTTGTAGAACAGTGTGCTGATGCCCCATTTCAGAGCAACAGCTTCATCTTCTTTCAAGCTGTGTCTTTCCAAGTTCTACTTTAATTTGTGTAAATCTATTCTTCCTTATGTGGTGGTCTCTGATGTATTACACCCTGAAGATGTAATTCTGATCTCTGCATCTTATTGGTTCTTGCATCTTCTTCCCTTCTTGGAGATTTGAGCAGACTACTGAGGTGGTTTCCCTAGTACTTATTCCTCTGACAGTGTTTCAGTTGCATGCTAAAAGGAGGAGAAGGAGGGTGTGGGTGCTAGATACATTAGTAATGAAATTCTTAGCTAAGGAGAGCTTAAAGGAAGCAGAATATTAAGTGCTGTAGAGTAAGAGGTAACATAAAGCAGTAGTGATGGAAAATCCTACTGGGCAAAGTGAGGATTCTCACTGGCCATGCTTTACTAGCAACTGTTGTACAGGGTTGCTCTGTTTCCTAATGAAAATTCACATTTTGGCAGATGGCAGCTACTGAATCACCTCTGGTGTTCCTATCTGCTGCAGAAGGAAAGAAGATAATATTTGCAATATTTTAGGGGCTTACAGACCATCCTTAAGTTAGGAAAGGGTACTGGTTTAGAGTCCGAGCTCTTTGGGATATGGGGAAGTTTGGTTGGTTGGTTTGTTTTGCTTTTATCCAGCTGATTCATTGTAAGTATTTTGCAAATTATTTTCAAGTCTCTGTAGCAATTGGAAGGATGCTGCTGGTCAGAGAGAAATGAGAACTTAGGCTGAAATGTCCATGCATTAGTATTCAAGGTCCATTAAGTGAACTGATTGAAACAGAGAGTACAAGACAAATACCATGATACTGGGCATGTTTGAGTGCTCTGGATAAAATGGCTTTTGGCTTTTTCCTCCTCAGGCCTGAAGCAAAAAAGAATTCTTTCAAATAGGACACCTTACCTAGGATAAGCTAAACTTCTTCTTTGCTTGAAATCTCTGTCCCATTTGGAGGAATAAGCACTTCTTTTAATCCTAGAGGGCAAAGAAGGGGCATGTGTAATCCCTCACGTTGAGTTGTAGACCAGTAAGTAAAATATGATAGGCCTGTCTTCCAGTTTGCTTGGTGTGGTTGTGTGTTGGAAGTGAGAAACTGTAATGGAACAAGAATTTTTACCCCTCATTATATATCTGCTAGAGGCAGAGATTTCCAGTTTGGCAGAGGCATACAAAACTTGGGATAAAAGAAGGCATAGAGAGGTATTATCTAGTTCCTTGGTCCAGAAATCTCTTAAGGACTTGTCAGAAATGGAAGAAGGGAGAGAACAGAGAGGGTAAAATACACTCACTGGCATATGGGAAAAAAAACTACTTTTGAAGACATGGCTTAGGTGCAACTCTCGAAACTTTGTTCCTTTACACATAGAAGGATCTTCCAGAGCAGTTGTGCTGATGTGTCTGCTGAGCTCCAGGACTTCAGATCCAGTTTGGTGGAGAAATATGCAGTACTTCAGGAATGATATTGTACATGCAAGTGTGTGCACAATGGCTTCAGTCTAGTACCAAACTCAAGTGATATTCAACAAAATACACCAAAAATGTCTGACAACTGAGGAAGTAGCAACCTAAATTCTTGATTTGATTATTTTTTCCTTTCTATTTGTGCTAGGTTCAGGATGTTGTTCCTATCACAAGCTATGATACTGCTGGGTCTTTCCTGCTGCTGGGCTGTAACAATGGTTCTATCTACTATATAGGTAAGAAATGGGAGCAGAGTGGAATAAAAAGGAGATGCTACTGCTTTTTTGTTGCACTCTTTAGTTGACTTAAGTTGCATCAGAACAACCCTGTCTAATGAGAGTAAATGTCTCCTCCCCACAGACATGCAGAAGTTCCCACTTCGAATGAAAGACAATGATCTTCTTGTGACAGAATTGTACCATGATCCCTCCAATGATGCTATAACAGCTCTCAGTGTCTACCTCACACCTAAAACAAGTCAGTATTCTACCACTGTCTCTTCACTGAGTCTGTTAGAAATGTGCTTTTCTGTTTTCTAAATGGACTTTTCCTATTGCTGCTAAGCAGGGTTAAAGCACACAAGGTAGCCCTTGACATAAACAAAGAATTTTTCTTCATTTAGTCATCTTCAAATGAATGATGAACACTAGGCATAGCTGTTTGCCCTTACACCTATAATCTGTATAAATAGGTACATATACTTACCTGTATTCATATATTAATGCTTGTGGCTAATGTATCTTGGCTGGTTTTAAGCCTTTTGCATCAGAGAGGCACTTAGATTATGAAGTGTATTTGCTGTAATAGTTTGTGCTGGACTGGGTAAGGGGGAGACACAACCTTGCTATTGTGTCTGACTTTATAACCAGTATGCTAAGAAACATTTCCATATGCAGCTTGGTGATACTTGGGTAATTATGGTGCAGTTATCTTTTAAATTAAAAAGAGAAACAATAGCAACAACAAAAACCCAAAGCAAAGTAAAACTCAAAAAAGCCCAGACTGGGAGAAAGTGGTTACTTTCACATAATAATACCACAGTGACTTTTGACACTACCACTGTTGTTCTTTCTGTTTTGCTTTGCTTTCACATCTGCCTCCAACTAAAGCAGAAAAATAAATTTTACATGGCATATATAGACCATATCACTGTGAGGAGTGCCAAAATATCTGACCATATGACTTTATCCATTTCTTCTTTCACCTTCAGGAGGGAGGAGAGAATGGGAAAGAAGGCATTTGTTAAGACAATGTTGAAGCATGTAGTATGGAATTAAAAAAACCTGGGGTCATTTTAGTGGCAAAATGCCCTCCCTGTTTATGGGAAAATAATGAGTAAACAGTGTTTAAAAAACACTTTCTTACTGTGGAAGCTTGGAAATACTGTTTTCTACTGTCTCCTTCCCTGGCCCCCAGTAAGCCAAGCTTTTATTCCTGGGGGAAGAACTGTGTTCTTGCTTGTTTTAGGTGTAAGTGGCAATTGGATTGAGATTGCATATGGCACCAGCTCTGGAGCAGTGCGGGTGATTGTACAGCACCCTGAGACAGTCGGGTCTGGCCCTCAGCTCTTTCAGACCTTCACGGTTCATCGAAGCCCCGTCACGAAGATCATGCTCTCAGAGAAACACCTCGTGTCAGGTAATGTGTGCACAGATGTGTATTGGTGCTTCTCCCCTCCTCTTGAGCAATGCAGTATTTGTATGCAATGCAGTATTTGTATGCTATGCTCTATAACTTGCATCGTTCCCACATGTAATAGAAATGAGTTGGACAGATCTGGGGGCAGGGGAAGGGCTAGATTTGCTTGGATCCTCTTTCCTAAAGTAAGCATTCTTCAAAGCCTTTAGCAGTTGAAAGGCCCAAGTTTTATTTGACCAGATACTAGAACAAGTCACTCTTTTATTTGTGTCTTATTCCAAGGTTGCCATTTGTGGAAATAAAAGGGTTTGTAAACAAATGTATCTCTGTCAAGTTTTATTGTTGTGTGCAGGTCCTTCAGGACTAGTCTTCTTTTAACAGCCTTTCAGGAGCTTTCTGGGCTGCAGAGAAATGTGCACCATCTCCTCTTGGGCCCTAGAAAAAGCCTTCCTGTGACTTCAAAGGGCTGTCTCTGTTTCTTTTCTCAGCAGTCTCCCAGTGTTTGTTGTACTATTCTGCTTGTCCTAGTCTTATGCTTAGGAACGTGTCTTACTTGCAGAGAAGATGTGGTCACTCCTTCCTCTGTAAAAATCTATTTCATCCAGAATCCAGCAGGCAGGGCATGGCAGAGAACTGGTTTACATCTTGCCCCTATCCCATTATTTTAAAGAAAGGAACAGGAACATGATATCCAATTACACTGCAAATAAACAGCCCAGAGGTCATCTGTTCCCCTGCAAGTTGCTGCTAAACCCTCAGTACCAGGAGAGGGCACATCTGTATGTACAAAACTGAGTTAATTGATGAATTAAATGGAATAGGGCTGTTGTGTGAGGATGGTTCTGCTGCCAGGCTGCTCTCATGACATCTTGTCCTAGCATCTGCACGCAGGGGATTGAAGGGGGCTGTAGGCTATTGGTGCTAGACCAGACCTTAGTTTGGTCTTGCACCTGTCTCAGGTTTTTGAATTTCTGAGCGAAGAAACAAAACTAATAGAAAATAGGACATCAGCAAGAATTTGTAGACTGTTAGAAAATTGTCTAGAGATGCTGTGTGACCTCACGTTGACTAAATTCTTGATTGCTCATTCTTGAAAAACTATCATATAGATGATGATTACAGAAGTATATCTAAATGTTTTGTCATCCCTTGTAAATGCACATCTTTTCCTTTCTAGTTTGTGCTGATAATAACCATGTCCGGACATGGACTGTGACTCGGTTCCGGGGTATGATTTCGACTCAGCCAGGCTCAACACCTCTTGCATCATTCAAAATCCTATCCCTGGAGGAAGCAGAGAGTCATGGCAGTTACTGTTCTGGAAATGACATTGGTAGGATGTCTCTGGGTTGTGCTGTGCCTGTACCTTCACTAGTCTTATAATGGTTTAACAGACCTTCAGCCCTATAATGTGGAAGTCAATGGCTGTAAGCTCTTATACACTGCTCTCCCCTTGAAATGATGGCAAGGATCTGTAAGATTCACTTGGAATTATTATGTAGGCTGTAGAGAGTGAGTACACTTAAAGGACTTACTCTGAATGACAGAAAAAGGGACAAAAACGTCTTTGGAACACAGATAGTATACCTCTTCCTTGAGCAAACTGATGTAGCATTTCAATTCTGATTTAACTAGAGAATGAGAGAAAGCACAGGAGACTGCAAATTCTAGTTCATTGTTCAGCTGGGGTTAAACAAAGCATGGAAAAAATTCTTAAATGACTTTGAAGTCGTGACAAAGTTCACTGAAGCCTTGCAACTGCAGAAGTAAAGGGTGCTAGCACATTGCTGTAGCAAGGTACTGAAGGAATGTGTGTTGGTAAATATGAGTAGACAGGTAGTTTAGATTCCTTGGTGGTCTGAGCCTTGCAAATGAACCTTTGATGAATAGGATGCCCTGTGAACACAGGCTGGGGTCAGTGCTATTGCAAGAAATCTGATTAAACCTTTAGACATGTAGGAGCTGCAAAATAACAAAGTACTTACTGTTATTATAGAGACCTAATGTAGGGTTTGTGCTGACATAGTAATTCCTCCAGGAACACACAGCAAACTTAAGAATGTGTGTCCCTTAAAACAAGAAAAACTGATTTGGATCTGTGGGGACTGCTAACCTTTGGATAGCTTTTGCTAGTTATTGGTCATCTTTGGCTCCCTGCTCCTGATGCTTTAAAATTGCAGTGATCATACTCATATGAGTCTGGGTCTTCGGAACTGTTTGAAAAAGGTGAGGGAATTGAAACAAACAAACAAGTGATCTTTCCTTTTTTTCCTCTAGGACCCTTTGGTGAACGTGATGATCAACAGGTGTTTATCCAAAAAGTTGTTCCCATTACGAATAAGCTGTTTGTAAGGCTGTCTTCAACTGGGAAAAGGTACATCCATGTTTAAAGTGGGAAAGAGGCAGGACTAGGCCTGTTCTGGTGGTGATGTCTCCCTCTTCCATGTTGAGTGCATGCAGTTGCACATAACAGTCTTGTACTATGCTTGACAGATCTGGCTGAACTTGTTTGTGTGCCTGTAACTGTTACTTAATGATTATTATAACCTCAAAGCCAAAAGGCTTTTTGAGAAGTGTGATATCAGAGACTCACTTCATGATGGAGCTCACAAAACAAACATTTCTGTGCCTCTACAAAATCTGTGACTCTCAACTGTGATACCATGCTAACATTTAATTTCAAAACTAATGCTGAAGCTGCTGGTGGCAGGGATTATGCTGCTCACAAAAGGGTCTCTCTCCTTCTTTGTACTTGGCTTTGAAGATATTAGAACCTTTAAAAAAGAGGTAGTGTTTTCTAGGTCATCTATTCAATTATTTTCTTAGGCTTGATGTTGTAATAGTCTACTAACATTGCTGCGAACATAGTAAAAGCTGTTGTTCAATCCACAGCTGCTTTTCTTCCTGTTAGGCTGGGAAGATGACAAGAGATCAGAAAAGAGAGTGCATCTCAGTTCTATGCTTCATTTTTGTATCTCTTGCCTAATAACTTTGAATCTGGATGAAAACATTAATGCCTCAACACTATGACATATTTTGGCACTGCTTGGGTGAAAAGTTCACTACAAAGGGCCAGTAAAACAAACTACCCAGAGCCATGAGCAGCTTAGTTTTGGGAGTCCTTTTCTTCTCATCACTCCTCATAAACTTCTAAAATAAAGGGGAAAAAAAGTAATGGACATCTGCCATGACAAGTAAAATTGCAGTTGTGATATGATTTATAGATATGTAGTTGTGATATCTACATTATAGATGTATCATTGGATTTTTTTGCCTATTTTTTATGTGAGTAAATGTGCTGTTTCTGCAGGTCAGTTTCCTACAGTGTCTAGCATATGAAGGGGCTGGTTTCTGTCATTATTGTGAGAGCCTTAGCTTTCTAATCATTGCAAATAGAAAATGGACATAGAACATGTGGGAGCTGCCTAATAAACAAGCAGTAAGAGTGCAGATGGACTGGGGGTGGGAAGGGATTGTCTGCAGCTGAGCAGTGTCCCAGTCATGCAGGGTAAGGAATCTGGAGAAAAGGTCTTTTTCTGATGGCAAATTTGGTGCCTTCTCAGAAAATTGAACCAGTACTGAGTTCAGTGGCCAAACTCTGCCAGGTGCAATTGTTCAGGTAATTTGGGATTTCTCTTCCTGTAGGATCTGTGAGATCCAGGCAGTTGACTGCACTACCATCTCGTCATTTACTGTGCGAGAATGTGAAGGATCCAGCAGGATGGGCTCCCGGCCACGCCGCTACCTCTTCACTGGACATTCCAATGGCAGCATCCAGATGTGGGACCTGACCACAGCTATGGACATGGTTAATAAGAGTGAAGACAAAGGTAAGTTGTGTTATGCCAGGACTGTGGTGTGGTTCTTTTTCATGTCCTCAGATGTGCCTGACTGCAGTAAATGGACTTGGCCTCTAAGAGCTCTCTCTTGCAGATGTTGGTGGCCCCACAGAGGAAGAGCTGCTCAAGCTGCTTGACCAGTGTGACTTGAGTACATCTCGCTGTGCCACACCCAACATCAGTCCTGCCACCTCAGTTGTTCAGCCAAACCGGCTTCGGGAATCTAATTCCAGGTAAGTCACCGAGGGCGGCACCAGCTGCAAACACCGAAGGTTTTGCTTTTCAAGTAGGCAAACAGGTTTGGTGAATGGAAGGCTGTAGCTGAGCCTCTGAATTCATGCCCTAAGTGGCTTGAAGTACACACACATTCTCCTTGATTTCTACTGGTTTGCATGTGTGCAGACTAAAGTGATCTCTGAGAATCTGAAGTGATCAGGAAGCCTTTGTGTGGTGGCTGTGATGAATGTATTGCTATTATAGTGGAAATTGCAGTGGTAGGTGGGAGCAATGGTGTGCAGAACTGGCTGCTATTCTCAGCCTAACATGTGCTCTTCTTGTATTTTCTGAAGCCTCCAATTGCAGCACCATGAAACAATCCACGAAACTGCCACGTATGGTTCTGTGCGGCCATACAGAGAAAGCCCCCTCTTGGCAAGAGCAAGGCGGACAGAGAGCTTTCACAGTTACCGGGACTTCCAGGCTTTTAACTTACCCAGCAAAAGCCCAACAGAAAAGGCAGCTGCTGCAAATGGGAATTTGAGCCAGACAGAGGCCAGGAAGGCAACAGCTGAGGGCAGTGCAGCTGAGAGGAAGGCAGTCCAACCAACAGCGCTTGAAGTGCGAGGCACAGGCGTGACAGATGCAGGTGGGTGTTGCAGTACAGAGGTTCACCGCCTGCCAGAGAATTCTCTGGATCTCAAAAGAAGAGGACCAGAAGAAGAGAATGAAACCAAAGCAGAAAACAAAAAGAAAATGGGATTTGAAGGAGCTGGTTTCCTGGGAAGAAAGAAAGTGCCTCTCCTGGCCTCAGCACCAGTCCTTGCTGAAGGTGGGCCTGAATTACCTGGTGCAGCTTCTCCATCACCGACAAAGACAGCTGCTTCACCACGACACCGGAAGAACGACTCATCCTGCCAAGACTACGGCTTGTGAACATGTGTCTGGTGGCAAAAACAAGGTGCAGGTGCCCTCTGGCTGGTAGTAGGCATGATGTTACATGTTGTGGGTTGTTTCTTGAGTGGGATGTTGTTCTGATACCAGAATAAAACTTGTAAGGTTATGAGAAAGTACATAGCTGCTGCCAAAGCTTTGAAGGGTTGTCCACATCAATGTGTGGCTTTATGTAATGCTCCAAAATGTAGTACGGTACTTGGTCCAAAATATTGTTGTGCATTCTTGCGTAAATGTGGTCAGGCATGTGATATGTTGTGATTATTTTTGTTTTGGGGAAAGGGACAGTGCTAAAGGAAAACTTGGTTGCTGAGTAGAGGATGCCCTTTAGATGCAGTTGCACATTGCTCTACAGCGCTGCTGCTGTCTTGGGTGGATTTTGCCTAACTCACAGAGCTGCCTCTGTAGTCTTCTTTAATGAATGGGATCCTTGCTCTGTATGCTGCTGTCTGATATCTGAAATGTTTTGTGCAGGTTAAGGAGGAAGCTATCCAAAATAGCATATGATTTTGCCTCTAAGTCCAAATAAATTGCCAGAGGAATGTTGCTTGTACTTTCTGAGAACATGTATCAGATGATGGATTTTGCGGATTGTGACTGAGAGAATGCATAAAAATATGCTTGGCAGAATACACAGTACTGGCAGTCTCTTGAGGGCTTCCTTGTCACTTTCTGTGGAAAAAGGACAGAGATGAATATGGGAGTAGGTTTACTGTCATGGTGTAATAATTCTCAATTACAAGTGCCTTGACATGGTATTTCATACCTGTGTCACACTGGCTGCTTGCTGTTTGCACCTAGTTTACTGTGGATGGTGAACAAGTTTTATTGCCTGTGGATTAGTAATACATAAGCAGAAAGGAAGGATGTGACAGCAAGTGAAAAAGCATGCTTGGAGTTCAGCATTTATTAATGACCTGTTTTGTTGGGTTTTTTAACCTGAGCCGAGAGGGTGGGGAAGAGGGAGTGAGAGAACACAAAGGCTAGAGCAACTTCATAAGAATTCCTTCAGTGATGTTTATTCACCTGTGCATGAACACAGTTTTGTGGCGGAGCTCTGTCAGGCCAGGAGAAAACATGGACATCCTGCCATGCAGGCCCCTTTGAGCCACATGCTGTTTTTTGGACATGTAAAAGACTTTCTTACCAAACATGCTGCCCCCCTCCCTCCCTCCCTCCCCTGCCCCTACAACACCCCTCAGCTGGTAAAGCTGGATGAGAGACAAAGATGAGAGCCTCTACCTTCACAGTCTTTTACTACTGTATGACTGAGGGATTGTCAAACTATTCTCTTATCTTTCTGAGGTGTCAGTGCTAGCACACAGTTTTTACTACAAAGTGAAAGGGATGTTGAAAAAAAGGCCAACTTCCCCCCCCCCCCCTCCACATCCCCTCCCAGAAACCAGTTTTATCTATTAACTCCAGGGCATGGGGTGGGGAAACAGCAGTCCTATCCCTGCCTGCAAAGGCCATGCAGGCTGCTTTTGGCAAGTTACCCACTTCCGTTTTCTAGAAAAGCTAGTTTTGTTCTTCAGAGGTGGGTGTCAGTGAATGTGGTGTGCTCTTTGGTGACGGTGCTAAAGCCTTTGATGACATTGACAAGATCTTCTTCATCTACATACTGTAAGGAAGGGAAAAAAGAAGCACGTCAGCCAAAGCTGTACCAGACTAAAGGTGATTCCTTCATTTTTCTTTCCTTTTACCCACTAAAAATGGTTCTTAAATAGATAAATAGGTGCATTTCTAATGTCTTCCCTTTCCTCCCAGGACGAGATAAGAACCTAAAGCATTCAAGCACCTTAAACTAAGGCAATTAGATTTTCACAGTAAGCAGTAAGTTAAAAAAAATACAATCAATTCCTTCAATTACTCTATATATATGACAAATGGTCAATAATATAGTGTTTGTTACAGTGTACTGGGGAATTTGGAGCCATGAAAAGAAAAAAAAAACATGTTTACATTTTTGTTTTGTGTAACAACCACATCACACATGATTTAGGTAAAGTTTTATTCTTCAAGCTTCCAAGGGAGTGTCTGAGCTTCCACTTGCACTCCTGCATTAGGAGAAGGTTGAAAGCAGGAGAGAAATAAACCATTTCCACAGCGTAAAGAGGGCACTAGCAGTGTTACTGCAGATTTGTGTCCTGGGCCACTACAGCCATTCACTATATTGATTTGCACGCTGGACAAAGGGGGGAACCAAACTTTGAAACCACCATTCCTAAGCTACTGCATGCAATAAAGAGAAAGAACTGACTCAAAAGCATTGCAGGAGATTTGTTCGCAAGAGAGTAGCTGAGCAACACAGGAGCAGAGACTTGGGTTCAGGGCAATGTAAAGCAATGTACAGAAGATGGACAGAAGAGCTGATTTGATAAAGCAGCTGAGCTCATGCCATCAGGGTTGTCTGCCACCAAAAGGAAATTAAAATTTCTGTCTTCTGGCCTCTGCCACTCCTGAAACTCATTGGAGTATTTTAAAACATTCTAACATGCATATGGGGGGGTTTGCAACCTAAAATAAGTCATGGTGTCAGCCCAAGATAAGTGGTTAGAGCAAGAGCTTTCTCTCAGCAGCAGGAAGCTGTTCTTTTGGCTAATGAGATCACAGAAAGGTGCACCCTGGGTGAATTGTTAGTCCCCAAGGAATTAAATCACAAGGATTTGATAGCTCTGAGAAAACGGCAATGCTGACTCATGATACCACTGCATTGGGAAGTCCATGAGCTGCAGCGTGCAGGCTGAAGGTTAACCTGTAACCTATAGGGGTTTTGCCTAGAGTTATCACCACCTTCTTACTTAAGCCTTGTCAGCCTCCTTGGTCCTGCTGTTGGGGTCTAAGTGGGTTTGACAGTGACGGAACCAACACCCCTATACTGTGGTAAGCCTGTATGTTCCAGCCCTTCCAGCTGTTTAGTGTACCGAAGGTGAAAGGCTGAGGAAGCTACTTGGATTTATATGCCAGACTATCCTCCAGTTCATTTGCATTTTGGGCAAGATCCACTCACTAACTTGCACTCACTAACCATCTAATTTTGTTACTACCTCAAAGGCCCTTCACCCCCATTTTGGGTCCTTTTTAGGAACCTTAATTTTCATCTTTTTCAGGAAGCAAACTTGTGTCTCACTGACCCCTGAAAGCCCCTCTCACGCATTTGGTCAGGGAAGGTTGGAAGTTAAAAAGCCTGTTTTCTGGTGACAAGGAGGAACGGAGGTCATCACTGTCCTTGGCTTGAAAATTATGTCTTGTAGCTCTGTGTTCAGATTCCTGTTGATGACACTGTCTAGTCCTGTCCTATATTAAAAGAGAAATAATTTGCCTGCCCCCCAACCTTATTCTAGTCCCATGTGGGCAGAGTTTGAACTCATTTGTCACACATGCCAGGAGATCTCAGCATTCACATAATCTCTGCATTGTGACTGAGCAGAGGACAGAGAGCAGATCTCATCAGCAATTGAGTCCCAGTTAACAGAACAGGAGTCACTAGAACATAAGCTCCTGCTTCTGGCTCTAAATGTGTGAAGGATTCCAAGACATCCCACCTCAGACATGTACATTTGCTGAACTGCTTGGAAAGAAAAACCCACCAAATAGAAGGGAATTCTTCAAAGTGCATTTCCTTGGTAAATCATGGAGTTAATAGTTCAATGGAAACCATAAAGAGATGCACATGGATCCTGTGCATCCTGTAAGAGCAGTGTGTGATCACCTGCAACTCTAGAAGAGAGCAGTAGACCTGAAGAATTTTGAGGATCTCACCTAGGACCATGTCCTTCTAGGCCTTTTGGCTGTATCTCCAGGAAGTTATGACATTTAGATTTTTTTCATGGTTCCAACAGAACAGACAAATCTCTAGCAGGTGATGCACAGCAGCATCCCAGAGGAGCAGGAGCCCTTACCAAGCCACGGCCAGTCGTGCGGTGGTTGTGAATGATGGCATCCCAAGGTGATTCATCAAAAGTCTTCTTGTCGTAGAGGTTGAGCAGCTGGCTGACACTGCGATGGAGAGAGGCGGGGGAATAGGTGCGACTCAGCTGGCCCTGACTCGGCCTCCTCCCCCCAGCTGCGATACGGAAACTGCGGCTGCTCGTGGGAGAACCGGCCCCTGGGATTTTCGTATCTGCTAGTCCCTGTGAGGTAGACACAAAGTAATAAATAACAAGATAAAGGGCATGGTTTTAAATAATTTAGCTGAACAAAAAGCAGGAGTGGAAGAGAACAGAGAAAACCATGCCTCAAAATCATGCAGTTACAAACAGAAGAAAAAAAAACCCAGACCTTTCCCCACTGTAGAACAATCATATTATTAAAAACAAACAAACGAAAAATCCACCAATGCTAAACCAGGATTTTCCCCAATTTTTTTTCTTTTCTTCTTCTCCCTAATTTTTTTTTTAAAAGTACCAACAAGCAGAAGTCTAAAGATCTTTGATTACCAGAATGATAGCCTAGACTTGCACAGCAAGAGGATGTTTGCAGACCTTTTCATGACCAGGGGAAAAATCATTCACCCATCAGGAGAAACATGCAGTGTCAGATGCCTTTGTGCATGCTTAGGTCATCTGACACACCACACGTCTGGCCACTCTGCAAGCTGAGGACTCTACCTCAAAGTGCATCGTGTATCTTTTGAGAGTGACGCTGCTTGATGAATCGGACGTGTCAGCAATGGTTTCAAACTGAGATTAAAGAGAGGGAGGAAAAGCATTAGGGCAGGGCTAGGTGCAGTGTAGGTGTACCTGACAGAGGGTGTGAATTAGCTGCAGCTCCATGAGGGAGAGCAGTGTAGCAGGATGTGGGGGAGTAGGGGAACTGGCAAAGACTAGGCACTATTTAATTTTTAAGTGATCAAGTACTGTGTGAGCAGCCAGCACTGCTTGCCATGACCTCACTAACAATTGTAAAACAAGCAATTTTGCCACTCAGTAGTAGCTCTGTCCTAACTTCTCAGATCAGTCTTTCAACTGCTGCACTAAAAATCTTCCTTTCTACTAAGTCCACGAGCTGCTGGAAGAAGAAAAAGAAAAAAACAATTACCAAAAAAAAAGAAAATAAAAGAAAGGGCAGGAACATGAAAAGGAATTGTGCAGGCATGCCAACAGCAAAGACATTTTAAAGTCAAGAGGAATAACACAAGATGACAGACTGCAGAGGAAAAGGAATCAAAACCATGAGACCAAAAAAAAAAGTTTCTCATGCTCTTAGCCTTTGCCAGGAGAAGGGGCACACTGGAAATCCCATTGTTTCCAAGAGCTTCTTGGTTGAGGCACAGATGCAATGTCTTGGCACCGAGACAAGAAGGAACAGAATGCGTGAAGGATGCAGGAGTCACTATGCTGCTTGATGGCGCTCACAGGAAAGAGAAGCTGAGAAGTGACAAGAAGAATCATCTCACGGCCTGTGCCTGGAAGAAGCATGATAATGGAAGGCATGGCTGCTCCCATTCTCAATCCCATAACAATTGCCATATTCCTTTTGTTTTGCTTTTTCAAGGGGTGGGATAGCACTACTACTCTGCTACATGATGGAACACGTTTTTTTATGCATTCTTTTTCAGAATTATAACTTCTCATGATGAAAAGCCTTCTCTTTTTCACTTCTCAGCAGCCCTCCTCCCACCACTCTGATGATCCCACTGTGGGTCTATGTGCACAAATGCTCAGGTGCATTTTGTGAAGTTCCCTAGCTTTTTACCTGATTACTCTCACTGTACTCCAAACCTTCCTGGCATGCAGCTTGTCCTAGAGCAGTCCAGCTGGGTGGTAGATGGATGATGGCAAGAAATAAAGCCTCTCCCTAAGTCTTGTTCTTTGCAGGCATATCTCCTGGATACCTGACAAAGACTGTCAGATTGATCCTGGTTAGCCATTCACAGCAGGCAGCTGGGAACACATGAAAGGTTCCTCTGAAAAGCACATTTTATCATCTACCTTCTCACAGCATGCCAAAGACTTCTCAGCTCTATTGCAGATGTCAGCTAATATGAGGTGACAGCAATGGCTTTGCATTTTCTGTGACTCCAGATCCAAAGTTTGTCTTAAGCATCAGAAGCATTTCAGGGCCTGCAGACCACGTGTCCCAGGGCTCTGTTTGGACTAAGCACTTGTAACCTTGCTCTGTGTACCCACGCAGATATGGTCCATATGGGACCACACAGTCCTTTCCCTATACTAAACAGCCTCCATTTGTTAACCAAGTGTGCAAAAAAATGTTGGAAGGAGGAAGAAAAAGACTCTGTGTGTGTTTGATAGGGCAGGTATCGTGGATATACATTGGGTGCATTTTTTCCAAACGTACCGGATGGGTTTCACCTGATGAATACACACTCATTGGTGATGTTCTTTTCTGGAGTGGGACTAAAGGAGGTCTGTCTCGTGCATAGGGTTGCTTGTGGACCTTCCTCTGAAGAATTAAGGAGAGAAGAATAGCCAAGAGGATCAAACCTAGAACTACCATCAGCACTGCAAACCACAACTCGTTGTAGAATTTTGCACGTTTGGACTCTGCTTTGTCCTTCTCTCCAGGTGTTGTCAAGATCAGACCTGTAAAAAGAGGGATTAGGGGAGAAAGGGGCAGTTATTTCAAGAAGCATTTAACAATATGCCATCCCTTTCCTCGCTAATAAATTAGGCAGAAATTTAAGTAATTTTGTCGTCATGTGCTTATTTGCACTTATGTTCAAGGTGGCATAATGGTTCAATATGCTAGCGGGCTGCAATAAAAAACTTACTACCCTCAAGAGACCCTGCTTAAAGCTCTGGCATTGCTGCTTAGGCTGGAAATCACCACTGCATCAGCAGCTCTTCCGAAAGGAGGTGGTGGTGGTGGAATGTGAGGAAAAAAGGGTTCTCCAAGTAACCTTGAAGAGTGGAAATTACTACAGTAATTTCAGAACAGTACAGACAGAGGACATTCTCTCCAGAACAACTGTGCAGTTACAGGCCTGTGCAGTTAACAAAAGAGAGGGAGGAAGGCTTTAATACATTAATACAAAAGCAAGCAACATGAAACATTTTACTATCCCTTTCGCCCACCTGCTAGAAAACAAACCAGTCACTTTGTTGGCTTTGCTCATACACAACAAAAGTGTTAGAAATCTCAGTGACAGTATTTCCTGATTATTTGGAATCCTACATGTATAACCAAAGTCTTGGCCAAGGAATTTTCAACACCTTTGCTTGCAAGCCTCCTCTGCAAGTTGCCCACAGTGCAATTCAAGTTTTCAATAGACTGGGTAAAAGCAGCAGTCAAAAGAAAAGGAGCAGAGTGTGGAAGGTAGTGGATGTGGAACAACTGGAAACATTTTATAATGCCTTTAAGGCAGCCTTGCCTAAAATTCTGCAGGATAATGGAGTGAAAGAATGAAAAGGGATATAAGGGAAATGCAGAGTAAAGACTAATTGCAAATATAAGGCAGATCTATTTTAAAAAGCTGAACAAGATGCTACACAAAAAGAACTTAATTAAACCAGTTAATTAATTCAGTTAGAAACAGTTCAAACAAGAAACTTAGCAGAAAAAAGCACAACATTTTGGAGCAATATATTTTGGTTAAAATAAAAAAAAAAAATTACATATCTGAGGAGAGGATCTGAAGGTAATCACAAGAATTGTTCCACCCCTAGAAGTGTTCAAGGCCAGGCAGAATGGGGCTTTGAGCCACCTGGTCTAGTGGAAGTTGTCCTGCATGGCAGGGGGT
Organism: Promerops cafer; assembly: GCA_013398275.1. Classification (NCBI taxonomy): domain Eukaryota; kingdom Metazoa; phylum Chordata; class Aves; order Passeriformes; family Nectariniidae; genus Promerops; species Promerops cafer. The sequence continues at coordinate 1,195,964 of VZSE01003880.1, forward strand.
TGAAAGTAGATGATCTTTAAAGTTCCTTCCAACCCAACCATTTTATGATTCTACAATGGTTGGACTCGATCTTAAAGGTCCTTTCCAACCTAAAGGACTCAATGATTCTGTGATGTAAAGAACAGAAACCCATATGGGGCAAAAAAAGCACATTACCTACATACCTCATACACAAGGCACTAAGGAAGCTCCTGATACTGCAGTGAGATGCAATCCTGCCTGGCATGCACTAATACTGAATTTCAAGCACAAACACATCAAATGAACAGGTGCTAGGTAATTTCTTCATGTATTTACCAACTCCCTCTCCAGCGTTGTACTTGATGACTGGTGTCATGGCACTCCCTTCATCGGTGATGCAGGTCACTTGAAACAAAAAGGCTGAGCAAAAAAATTAGAAAAGACTGTCAGCAGCAGAAATAAAATTTCTTTAGGTGCTGCTTTTTTACTACTATTTACCAGCAAACAACCAGGTCTAAAACATACAAGGCAGGAATAGCACATAACCCATCATAACCCACCTGAATCCCATACTGCAGCTTCACAATTCTTTACACATTGGTATAGAAATTCTAAACTATGAACCATGGCATATCATAAGCAATTGTCACTATGATGTTCCTCTTTCATTGCTCAATTCTCCCTCTTCCAATGTAACTGGCAACTTTCGATTTTGTCATAATTTTGCCCTAAATCCCTCATACTTCATTCACTGCTAAAACAAACATATTAAGCACATTTGAATAAAAACAAATAAAGTATTAGCACCATTGTAGTAATCAGGAAGAAAAAAATAAATTACAAAATTCTTTGACATACAAAATCCCAATGTCATAAAAACAGCAAATATTTTTCTTGCTGCTTTTTCTTTTCCTTTCTATTCCCCTGTTGATAGTTTCCTTTTATTTTGAAGACTGCAAATTTCTAAAATGAAACTGTATTTCAAAACATGGCTGGTTCCAAGAATTACTGACTTAATTTGATTAAAATGAAAATTCAAACTCCAGTCTTTCCTGAAACTGAAGATTTCTATACATTTCCCTGACTGTAGCCCTGAAGGATGCAATTGCAACACAACTCCAGGATTTGGGAAAGCTTGACCCTCAATGTGAATCAAAACAGTCTCACCCAGTCAGGTATAATATTTAAGAGAAAGCTTAGGTCTATGGATTTTTTTTCAAGGATTTGCTGAGACAGATTTTGGTGTGCCTGTACGCTCCTTTGGTCTTAGCTTGGGATAGCAATGGAGAATTTTTTTTTTAAAGTTCAGCACACAATACTATTAATTTAGCTCAACAGACTCTGCCAGAGAGGAAGCTGTAGGAAACTGACTTTTGTCAGATGTCCTTGGCAAGTAGAGCTCGGTGTCGAAGCCGCTGTAGATGCGCTGCCCACTCTCCGTCAGCGCGTACTCCTTCAGGCGCCCGTTCAGCACGAAGGTGCGGCTCCAGTCAATGTGGATGGTGGATAAATTGCTGACCACAGAGAACGGAGCCATGTACCGAGGTGCTGCAGAATAAAGGAAAAAAAGACCTCGTGTCTAGCCAATAGGCTAAAAGTGATTTGGTGATTGAGTTATACAGTGAAAAGAGAGATTCTCCACGATACAAGCTCTCTGCCACGTGCACTCCCTCTCATATCCATGTGTATCATTAGGGAAGATACAAGGAGAAAAGAAAAAGCTGCTGTAGCATGCCAGACTCTGCACTGAGAAAGCAGAGAAATATCCTGAAAACAAATACTGAACTCCCTCCCTTTGCCTTTGTGTATGTGGTATGGGCACTAAAATGCTATAAATTAAGTTCCAGCTTAAGGCAGAGGACGGAGACACAGGAGGTTGTGCAAGCCTGACTGCAGCAGGCTGGGCTGTGGGAACTGCTATGAACAGGGTTCTTTTGCAAGCCCCAAGAAATTGCCGAGATCATCTTAAACCCATGCGTGTACATGAAAACATGGGCTTTCAGAAAAGTGAGAACAGATGGCAGGCAGACAGAAAAGAAACCCAGAACTCACTTCAGGGAGGAAGAGTTCATCAGTTGGGCTCAACAGCTTGCTGACAAAAAACTTCATTTAAGTTTGAGGTGGTCCTCTCTTGTGGTGTTGCCATTAAGCCATCTGCCCCGTATTTGCTGGTTTGTTCATAAGAAAGCTGCTTGTCCAGCTGCACTTTGCTGCTAATTGCCCACTGTCACTAAAGCAAGCCTTCGAGGCAAGAGGAAGCAGTCAGAGGGACTCAAGGAAGGAGGCAGTCAGAGGGACTCTGGAAACCTGGTGTGAAGAGGTCAGCAAGGCAAGAAAAGCCAGACTGAAAGGACTTTGGACCTAGTGGGTGGGGGATTAAAAATTGCTTTCAAATTCTTTTGTTCTATGTGTCTCACCAGTTCCTTATGAATTTTCTCCATTTAAAAGTTCATAATCATTTTCCAGCCTTTTAACTTGCAATTTAATAAAACACAGCTTTGGACATAAGGGATCTTTCTTTTGTTTGTTTGTTTTTTGGTTGGTTGGTTGGTTGGTTGGTTGGTTGGTTGGTTGGTTGGTTTTTTGTGTTTTTGGTTTTTTTACCTTTGTTTTTGTGTGGGTTTTTTTGTTTGTTTGTTTGTTTTTTTTTTCCAGTGGCAACATTAAAGAAAATCTAGGCCTGTTCCACCTGAAATTTTCAGCTAAGGATGTATCAGATTACAGATTTTGAGTAATTACTTGGCACAACTACCACATGATGCAAAAGGGATTTTTAGAAAGGTGATTCTGAAATCCTGACATGAGATAAAAAGTGAATGTCGTCTTTGCCCTGACCTGACAGACTGAGATGAAATGCCCATCTCATCTGTTATGGAATGACTCTGGCTATAGCACTATAGATCTTTTTAATAAAAGCTGATGTTAGACTACTACAAATTCAGTTTTGATGGCAAAATCTATTCTGCCTGAAGGCACAGGTCCTGCATATTTAATTTCCATGCATACCACCACATGGCCTTAAAACACTGCTTGCGGTGGTTGGACAGCAACAAATTCTTATTTCAGTGTTCACAAGCATCCAGTCATTCAGATGACATCCAAGGAAAACTTTTATGAGTCCTAGCAGAAGTGTGGCATGAATTAGGACAATAAGATTGTTCCTGAAAACAATCACCAGGTATCTTTCAAGATCTCCACTTTTCCAAGGGATTATTTATGGCAGTATATTTATTACTACACATCAGCCTTCTGGTAATACTTGAACATTTTATGTTCTGCAGCTTTGCTGCCCATTTTCAGTAAAAGAAAAGGTTTCCAGGCTCCCAAGATAGAGGATGTGACATCAGATGATGAGCAAAGAAATATTTTTGAAGGAATGAGCAGTTAAGCCCCAGAGCAGAATTTCAATGCATGTGCAGCAGAGATGCAGTGACCAGGGACATGGAAGAAGAGGTTTCTGGGGACGTCCTCTCTCCCAGAGGTGGGGAAGTCATTTGGCTCCCCAAATGAAGTCATTTGTGCAGCCCCAGGCCTCAGAAACAGGCATCACTAGTCAGTGAACCATTTCTCATACTCACGCTCCTTTTCCGTAGTGAATCCGATCCATTCGGAGGCGCTACTGCCAACAGAGTTGTAGGACACAACTCGCAGGTTGTAAGTTGTGTAAGGCTCCAGGTTGGACACGTTGGCACTCTGTCCTTTCCCTGTGTATTTCACCTCAGTTGGGCCAGGACTGCAAGCCTTCACTGCTGGCTGTAGGTTCAGAGGACACGCCATGTACACGTGGAGCTCGTAGCTGAGAACAAAGTTGAGATTTTGATGAATGAAGGGCCGTAAATAACATAAGAGCCAATCCCACATTTCATCCTAACTGCTGTCTGTCTGGCTACCGGAGAAGAAAATAGACCTGATCCCAGTTTTTCTCTTGGAGATTTTGGTCCTAACTATTAGATAACGGCAATTGTGGTGGTAAGTAAGGCAAAAATCCTGATTTGCAGAAGGGGGCAGCAAGGTAACAGGCATCAACAGTGAGTGCGACCAAGATTTCAGCTCTCTTCACTGCCAGTTGAACTCACAACTTTTTCACTACACAACCACAGCTGTCAGACAATCACCTCCACTCACAACAGCTTGTCCTTTCCACCTTCATCCTTCCCAGTATCCTGCTCAGGAGAAAAGCAATCACTGTATGTAAATGCTTCCCAGAAGGTGTTCAGGCCACAGGGAATGTCACCACCAACATGCCAAGGAAGGAGGATGACTGCCACAACTGTTCAGTGTCCTCAGCCAAGGAATTCCAGCTCACATTGCTCTGGCACTACCTCCAGCCAAAGTTCAGCTGGGTGGCAGCTCCTACCTGGTGACAATGCCGTTGGGTGACTGAGGGGCACTCCACTGGAAAGAGGCGTTCCTGGAGGTCACGGTGCGGATCTGCGGCGGAGGCTGCTCTGAGGGCGGAGCTGGCTGCGTGGTGAACTCAGCCATGGGTCCTTTGCTGCAACAATTGAAACAGGTGCAGGCCTCCACGCCAATGGAGTACGTGGTGAAAGGTTTGAGCCCATGTATTGTCTGCTGGGTGGCAGTCCCTTCTGACAGCTGTAAAAATTAAGAGGAAACTTGTCACAGCTTTAAGCACCACAAGTACTAAATAAGAGTTATGGAGATGAATTAACCCCAGAAGAAGATGGGCAGAAGATTCTGCATGTCCTTTAAGTCTGACACTAATGCAGCCATTGTGTAACGGGAACTCTGTGTTTTTCTCCCATTATGAAGTTTAAAGGACACTCTAAAGGAAAAGACCACGCCATCAGTGGCCTCAAGACGTCTTTAGTTGAGCTGTGACCACAGTATGTCAACTGCAAAGGCCATTCTCAGCAACAGAGAACCTGAAAGCCATTAAAGAAAGACTATGGGATAAGTGGTACTGAAGCAGAAAATAAATTAATGTGGAAAATAGCTCCATGATAAATGTGCTAGCAAATAATCATGCATATCTCACAAGCTTCCTCAATGTGGATGCAGGAAACAGTTGTGGGCAGCATGACACCAATGTGTCTGGTGGTTCAGGTCACTCCCAGACAGGAGAATGTGCTCTCTGGAAGGTACATCTGAGTCAAGAGCCAACATGATGCTGCTCTGCATTCAAACAGACGTGCTGGGTGAGCCTGTTAGGAAACTTTCCTAAGCTCAGCAAGGGAGATCTGGCAGTTCTGGCAAAGGAATCAGTGCCCTGTTCTGAAACTGCTCACAGGAGCTGCCACTTCACCTTTTTGCTGTAGTCATTTGTTGGTATAGCTTTTTTGAAGCCAAAGAAATAAAAGTATGTAGAAAACACCAACAAGGGGCAACATCTGCTCTCATTTGGCAGCATGTGATTTAGCAGAGTTCAGCAAAAAATAAGAAGGAGAGTCAAGCAAGCAAAGGGAAGCACTTGGTACTTCTTGATGCCAGAGCCAGAGCCGAGCCAGCAGCATGGCAGGTGCGAGGGAATGGAAATGGAAGGCCATGCAGGCACCAATGGGACGAACTGGCTGAATCAGACACAGACACAGCCAAGTGCACTGGAAGGAATAAATGGGTAATGTGAAATCCATAGACAGCTTAAGCTTATGGACAGGACAGCGCACTGCAGAGCAGCTAACTATGGGAGGCCAGGAGGGAAGGCAGTCTGTGACTAACAGTAGCAGCTTCTAATAACAAAATTGTTAAAGCTAGAAAATACAAGTGGAAATGGAAATACAGAAAAAGTGCTGACAATACTCACCACCACATCAGTCCCTCTGGTACCATTAGAAAACAGTCTGTAGATACTGACCACCCCGTTAGGCTTAAGAGGGGGGCTGATGCTCACCACAGCCACAGTGGACGCCACCGTGTTGAAGAGGGGAGCTCCCAGGCCCTCGGGAGGGGCAGGGCCTGTCCGGCAGCGGGACCAGCTGCTTGGCGTCCGGCCCACGGAGTTTACTGACCACACCTTCCACAAGAAAACAAAGAAACTGTTAGCAAGGAACTCAAGCCTACAAAACATCTGCTTTTAGCCAGAGGGGCTACTGCAGCCCTACTGACACTGGGTAAAGCACGGTGCAATGGCACTCCTGGAATATGTCCCTTGATGGCCAGTCAGCACCTGTGTTGACCCAGTAATATTTTAACAGAAGAGTGGAATATTTCCCACTGCCACACTTAGGGAAAAGAGGCAAAAGTCAGGTCTCAGGCAGTGTGTGCTCCCATGTCTTCTTCATACCTGATCCCCACACTCTGAATTCCTACCACGTGTCACACCATGCCAAGAGGACTCCTGGAGGAGCTGCAATCAACTAGGACAATGTTTTCAAAGACATCGGAACAGAAATATCTGGTCCTGACAATTTCTCCCTTCTGCACACTTTCTTCATGTATGCAGGTAGCCCCAATGAATTTGGCCTGGCCTTGGGTGACACTAGAAAGTTGCATTCACCTTGACTGAATCACACAAGACAAACTCTAGTTACTCTTTAGAACCAGTGAGTTTTACAGGAGCATCCCTCTCCTAAAAATATTAATGTATCAGCTATTTGGCAACATTTTCAGTAAGTTGTAATATAAATAAAGCCCACTGAAGTGTATAGTTAATTCAGCATCTCTCATTTATTTTCACAACATTTGCTTTATTGCATGAGCACAAAGGCAATGACTTCGGTTCCAAGATTTCAAAAATTAGCAGCTTGAATTAGGCCTGATTAAAACACACATGTCTCTATGAACTATGCCTACTGATTTTGTCAGCTACCCAAAACCAGAGTGATCTGTAGCCTACATAAAACTCAGCACTTATTAAACACACTCTCCAACAAATCTGCATGAAAATTAAATTTTGCTTTCATCAAGGACTGAATAAACATATGGAAGGATGTATAATCTTATTTATCAAAAAGCATTTGTATAATTAAACACGAATATCATAAAAGGTTGCCTTAGGTCATCATTTGCATGAGTAAGTAATTTGTAGAATGTCAGGTACAATAGACAGAATAGATGGATGCATGAGCATATAGGGTTAAATTAGACTCAATATTAGCCAACCACATAGTGATCAATCAGAATGATAGATCTAAATGGCAATACAAGAGGACTGTCTGAGCGATTTTTAGTATAAGTATTCCTTAGTAAGCTTTCATGTCGAGCAGTTCTAACTACAGTAAAACACATTCTTATGTGATCTACTTTGGGCACTGATCCTGGGGAAGAGAATGGTGCGACTGTGTCTTGAAAACAAACAGGAGGTTTAGAAGTAAGAGGTCTTCAAAACTGATCCTGAATCTTTCCAGCTTGAGATAATTATTTCCAAGAACACAGGACACTTCACGAGGAGCCTGGGGAAGGAAAATGGATAAAAACAACTAAAGTGGCTTTGAAGGCTGTGGTTCTGCCAGTTACAAACTCAAAGATCCTGCCCGATTCCATCAGTAATGTACAGAACCATCCTAAGTCCAGATGATGCCCTGCAATAAAAAGCTCAGCCAAAGCACTTTCATTTCAGTGGAATCAGTAATACATCTCTATTGTGAACTATTCATAAAGTCAAACTCTGTTCACTTTACTGCAGTAGGTCAAACCCTGTATCTCAGTTCAGTTCCAGCTGCTACAAAGATTTACCTACAGCCATTCATTTCAAGGGTCATATTTCCTTGTGGAAAGAATGAAACACATATGGAAAGAGCAGCTCTGAGTGTGGCACTGGCACCGGCTCAGTGCTTACCTGGGCTCAAATGCTCCAGTTATATCCAGGCTGTGGCCTTAATGAGCACGGAGCGTAACAGCGCCGGACCTGACCTGCTGAGCAAGCTGCCCACAGCTAAAGTGAAGGTGATGGGTTAGGAACAGAGCCTCCCTGTGTAGCACAGGAATTCAGCTTCAGAATGGGACTACCAAGGAATTTTGGAGGAGAGAGGTATGCAACTCATTTGGGAAGTAAACACTTCACTGAGGGTTGGATGGAGACACCTCCCTTCACCAATTCTTCACCTGTCGTAGGTGCCTACACCTCATCTTTCAGGAAGAAGTCTTAATTCACAGAATCACAGAATAAGCTGAGCTGGAAGGTACCCAAAAGAATCACCGAGTCCAACTCCTGGCCCTGCCCAGGACCATTCCCAAGAGTCACACTATGTACCCAAGAGTGTTGTCAAATGCTTCTTGAACTCTGTCAGGCTTGGGGCTATGATCACTTCCCCAAGTGATCCTGTTACTAGGAAAGGGCCAGGAGCCAGAAAAGGCCACTGTCACAGAACAGAGTGAGGATTTCTTCCTCATCCCAAGCAGTGTGTGTTCTTGTGCCACAGAACTGGGAGATTTATAGCAGAGATGAGTCCCTCTGACCCTGGGACACTCTGTTCCCCATTATCTCATTTGGTCTTTGTGCAGGACTGATGTGCATTTCAGAGGAAGTAAAAGAGCAAAACAGAAGGCTTGGAATTCCTGAATGTTTCTACTGTCAGAGCAGCCCAGTCACCCCTGGGCAAAACAGAGAGAAAGTAGGATAATGACAGTGGGGAGGCCATCACTTGTCCCAGTGCTGACTTCTGCTTCCACAGCTGCATTCAAACTTCATTACTGGATGCCAGTGGCTTTGAGTTGCTTAAATAGAGATGAAGACACATCCTGCCGAAAACTGTGCACAGAATAATGGGAACAAGATGTGCATATGAGTGTCTGGTTCCTTTGAGCCTGGGAATGGGCTGAAACCAGAAAAGCAACAGCAATGTTGATGGAAAAGCACTGCTGCCTTCCCTCCTCACCATTGCAGTGGCCTGTATCAGACACCACAGTTATAGGCTGGCAGCCTGACTGAGGAAGGGATGTCCTGCTTGTGTGAGCAGAGGGGTGACAGTGACATGCAGATACTCCCTACCTGGCTCCTGATGCACTTTCATCTCCTTCCTTAGGTGAGAACAATGTGACAAGGCCTCTTGTACTTGAGTACCCTTCCAAGCACCCTTCCTGAGCTGATGGTGCTGTCCTCACACACAGCAGTTTATTGTCACCCCATTGCCAGGTCTGGGGTCATTAGTGTGGCCTGGGGTTCTAATAATAGTCTTGTAAGAACAATCCCAATCCAGTGCAGCCTGGAAGAGACTGAGGGGACACCTCACTGTGGCCTGCAGCTTCCTCATGAAGGGCAGCGAAGGAGCAGGCACCAATCTCTGCCTTCTTGTGACCAGCGATGTGACCCAAGGGAACAAAGCGATGTCAGGGGAGCTTTAGGTCAGATATCAGGAAAGGGTTCTTCACCCAGAGGGTGACTGGGCACTGGAACAGGCTCCCCAGGGAAGTGGTCACAGCACCAAGCCTGAGAGAGCTCAAGGAGGATTTGGACAACACTCAGGCACATACTGTGACTCTTGGAGTGTCCTGTGCAGGGCCAGGAGTTGGACTCAATGATCCTTGTGGGTCCCTTCCAACTCAGGAGATTCTGTGATTCTGTGACTCTGTGCCCATCCCCTTCCACACTACAGCTAAGTGGTTAAAGGACTCCTTCAAGGGCCAGGTAATTGAGGTTCAATCACATGCTCCACCAGAGGCAGTCAGGCCTGCTGCCCCTCTGGAGTGGGAATGCACAGGTGGATGACCCATCTCTGTTTTTGGGATGCTCCCAGTGATCCCTTTAAAGCAGTTTCAGTTTGCATGAACACAGTGAAATCGAGGTTGACTGGGCAGAGCAGGAGCAAGCAGGAGGAGACATGATTTCCCAGCCCAGAACTTCCCTATAGAGGTCAAGGGGGTGTTGATGTCCACACCACACTGCCACATGCCTGACTTTCTGGAAAAAAAGGCCGAGATTGTGGCCATATTTGTGCGGGTCTGACAGACAGACATGCTCTGAGCGTGCCTTCTAGACAGACACCAGCTACTCAGCCCTGCCAAGACATGTGTCCAGCAGAAACCTCCTCGGTGTCTGTGAGTCTGTAACGCCAGCTTCTGAGACAGCTGTGACAGCTAAATGGGACTTCTGAGGATCTGAATTCCAGATTTACACTGACCTAAGCTGGAGTCCCTTAACTCCCTTTGCTTCTGCTCAACCATCTGTAAAAGGATGGATGGTTATAAAAATATTTCCCTGTGAGAATCGCTGTCCAAGTAAATCCTGGTCAGTGTTTGGAAACTCAGGGCAGTAAATCTGTAGAACTGACTGCAGATGGAAGTGCTGGTGTTTAGCCACTTCTTTGCAGGGAAAAAATGGGGCAGCATGGCAACAGAAACCACAATGAGCAGTGTTTTTAAAATCACAGGTCATGGCTTCTCAAAAAGTCATCACTTTCATGGATGGAAGCTGTTGCCTGGCTAGCCTGGTTAAACTGAAATTTCATTGTTTAGGCTTTTGTAAAAAGCTTTTTGTGGTCACAAACAGTCTTTATAAATTGTGGTATAATCAGGACCAAAAATATTTAATCGCATTCACATAGAAATATATAGAGCCTAACAGGCATCAGTATTACCTTCTTACAGTTATGAAAGACCACATGGGAACATGGAGCAAACAAGAAGCAATCACATCTTAGGGATGTATTAAATGACAAAACACAAAGAACAGAAAGCCAAGAAAAGTTTCTTATATATTGACTTTCTGAATATTCTGCCTCAAAAAGCATTAAGTCTGACATCATGTTTCATGGTTCAACACCCTGCCAAAAGATGTGTTGTTGTTAATGGCTGCACTGTCCCAAAAAAAACAGGAGAGGGCTCTGAAATCAGCTACCAAGGGTTACAAATTAATGTTTTATCAATCTGCTGGCCCCTGGCTCAGACTGCGCTTTGAAGTGGAGCCAGAGAGAGAAGAGAGGGGTGAAAACTCTCTGGAGACCGTATATTCAGAGAACTGAGGAATTCCAGTTACAGGTAACTAAGCTTGTTTTTTTCCATCATAAATTGAGCGTTCACAGATCTCTGCTCCTGGAAGAAACCTGTGATCAGTCACTCAAAATGATCACAGGACAACCTCAAGGTTCACTGGCATAGCAAGAAGGGGCAAAACTTATGAGAAGCAGGACAGGATGTTCTGAGAAGAGTCAGCTCACCATGGTGAGCCTGTTCAGGCTTAGTAGAGCTAACAACTTCTGCCGTAAGGGCAGAAACAAGGGCACCAAAATCACCTTGGGCATAGATACAGAATAATCATGTTACTGTAGATGCTGACAGTGGAATAAGCCCATGAAATGACTTCCATCCCTGAATCACACAGATTCATCTGCTGCAACACTCTTGAAACCCAAAATCCGTAGTGAGGAAGCTTTGTTTTGAACTCAAACTCTTGCAAAGGGGACCCTCAGGCAGTGAACAGCCTATGGAGAATGTGAAACTCTCCCCTGTTGCAGAGATTTCACCATGCAGAAGGGTGCTGGGGGCAGCTCACCTCAGTGAAGGCTGCAGTCCTGAGCTGCTCCTGACTTTCTAGGTCAGAAAGAGCTGGGATACTCTGCATAGCATAGAGGCCAGATGCTTTTCACCCTTCCTGTTTGCCAGAGAGCAAGCCAAAGAGATGATTACCAACCAGCAGTGGCTTCTGGCTCCCTCCATGTCCAACTGTGCCTTGTGCCCCTTCGCACTGCGCTTAGTCTGCGGTCCATCACAGGTGTCTCTGTGAGGGACAAGATCTCAGCTCTGAATGTGTCAGCAGCTTGCACCAAGTTCCTTCAGGTGCTCAGAACTAACAGCCTTTTGTCTTAGAAAAAGTCTCATTAGTAAGTCACTGCCTCTCCTTGGCTTTGAGCACTGCTCAGAGCTGTATGGAGTTACGGAGGGCTGGAGGTTCTGGGGAAGCACAGGGTCAGACCAAGCCAGCCCGTACACGTACACGTAACTCTACTTCTGTGTGTAAGAGTCAGGTACAACTTGGATGTCTTCTCTAATGGTAAGCAAAGACTCTATACACCTGTGACTGCTGGTCTTTCCAAAAAAGGATTCAATGCTGGCACTGCTTGGCACATGCCATGAGAGACAAATGGTAGCAGAGCGGTTTGTACTGCTTCTCTCTTTCTAAAGCTGTTTCATGGAGACCTCAAAGACCCAGTACTACTTTGAGACTTTGCTTTGGATTTCTTGACTTAGATTTGTTCAGTTTCTAACCCTACACTTACATAAATGCAGAGTTTTCACAGAGTAATTATTTTCCAAGATAGTAAGATATTTTACGATCATGTAAGACCTGAAATCAGCAAAGTCAGAAACACAGACCTCAATTTTTGGTTATGTTCAAACAGCAACCTTCAAGACAATTGAAGAGACCACAATCTTAACTGGTTGAAATTAAAGAAAACCAAAGAACCTCCCTCTCATCATCAATTGCAGCATCCTTCACAAGCCTTTGTGAGCTGACTGTCATACTGGCTGGCTAATTTGGAGTTACTTATGTGATGTCAGCAGAGCTCAGAGCACAAAGATTATCTACCAAAATCAAGAATTCAGCATTAGGATAATGTATTCACATCTGGGCACTTCAGTGTCAGGCAGATATTAGCAAAGAAGAAAGTTTAAAAAATGGGTGCAGCTTATGGTGGACAGAGCAAAGGCAAGGGAAAGAAAGTATCACATTCATTCATGAGCAGGGGTACAAGAAGGTAGTAATCAAATGTGTGCTTCCTGATTGCCCCTTCTCAGATTGCCCCATACTTTTCCCTCTTCAACATCGTTAGTCTCCTTATGGAGGTCATAAACATATAATGGGATAGATTTCAGGTCCAGACTTCTAGTACTGTGTTAATTAGAGCCTCTTAACATTGCTATTCATCTCCGCAGTTCAAATGCTAATAATAAAACTACTAAACCCATTCTGGAGAAGGGAAAGACAACAGGCAAAAACTTTGGGACTTACACAAAATTACCAAATTTTAAAGGAAGCTCATTCCATAAAACGTAGTATAATGCCAGTAATTAATGAGAGATGTGAAAAGGTTTAACTCTAAAAGATAGAAAATTAAATAATTTGTTTCCTATGGGTATATAATGAGATAGTTACCAAGTTCCCATGAGAGAGATAAGCAGATATTAAAAGGTCTTTCCAATACCTGTAATGGCTAAGGGCAACAGCTAATTCAATAGATTCGATCAAAATCACCACTTCTTTCTTTGCTTCTGATTTATTACTTTGGCTGTAGTTAGTCATCACTCATTTTAGTTTGCTTTTCAGCAGTCATAAATTATGCCTCATAAATAAAAAGATACAATCAAGGAAATCATATCAAGCCATCTACAGCCCTGGAGTATATTTTCCCCTGGTACTCTCACTAATGTCTTTTTAAAGGATAGCTTGCCATGGTTTTGAATATGATGGAATCACAATTTACTAGAAGGGTCTTGCAAGAGTGGCACTCTAAGAGTCTCACTGGTAAATCTAGATGCCAACAAAGCCAGTCTTATATCCATATTTAATTCAATGGAAAAAAAAATCAAGATTTTGTTGCATCAACACACTTGAATTTAAGATAGTGTTGACAAGCGAAACACACTGCCTGAGGTGCAGCTTAATGAGCAAAATTACGTGGTTTCAAATGGCCCTTTTCCCTTCTACTAGGGGAAAGGAAGTATCTCATTCTGCAAAAAGATATCATCATTGCATCAGTGAAACAATGTAGTTATGTCTGCTTTACTTCTCAGAAGCTGAGGTCAAGCATGGTAGTCTAATGCAGATGTACTATGAGAAATTCTTTTTAATTGGAAGCAGAAACGTCATAAGAAAAAACAGTCTTACACACAAAATAACAAGAAGGGAATGGAAGAAAGAGCTGCTTATTTTTTAATGTCCCTGCTTTGCAGTGCATCTTTCTGTCAGAGAGATGGGAAGAAATGGGGAATTAAAAGAATGAAGAGGAGCCAGATATGAGGAATATTACAAATGGGTGACTATCCATCACTGGTCAACCAGAAAACCAGTTTTACCTGATTTTAAACTGCAGAAGTCACTGGCCTGTTTGTCAGTAACTAATCAGCACAAACCCATTTTTTTCCTCTTTATCTCTCCAAAGACAGAATATTATTTGTTTTCTCTTTGAGAGAACCCAGTATATATTTACCCTGGTGTGTCTTGGGGCATTTCCTAGACCCTTCACTTGGCTGCAGTAACTGGAGGGTGAGAAGGACTCTCCACACACAGGAGGGATGCTGCGCCTCCAACAGTGGTCAGAGGCAGACAGCTCCAGCACTGCAGACCCTGTCTTGGTGCATTGAATAGTCCTCTTAGAGAATAAACCTCTGCAGGGACCCATAAACCTTTCTGAAGAGGGACAATTGTAATTTTCTGTCTTTTACGTGTTCTGTCCCTGCCAAATAGAAATAAGGATGTGTCCTAAACCAGGAAGACATTAAGCCATTAATCTAAAGAAGCAGTTTTAAGAACACAATTAAGTGTAATTGTGGAGGAGTGATACTGCATTTGCATGGAAATCACACCATACTGTGACAGCTCTGCTTTGCACTAAATGCCACAAGTTCTCACCCTTAGCTGAGAAAACAGGTTTGACTCTACAGGCTGCTATATGGTAAAATTGCACACCACTTCCAATGATTCCTGAGGAGGGCCTACACACTGTTGCAGAAATATTCCAGGAAACAAAGGATTGCGCTTGAGAACTTATTGAGCCTCATGAGTGATAATGTTTGTTTAAACCAGGGGATTTTCAGGGGATCACACAACAGCACATGGTTAATAGAGTTGGGGATATCAGGCAGAATTCCAACAAATACCTAAAAGATGCTCTAGAAAATGCAAGTATCTAAATCTACAACTAGACCAACCGAGGGAGTTTCAAAGATCTAAGTGTTTTGGAGTATGGAAGTAGGCACTGTATGCCACTTAAAAACACACTGCAAACTAGCAGGTGCTAATATGCTCAAGAACTGGCCCTTTAAAGTATAAATGTGCTTCCTTGAAGAACAGTAACCTAAGCATTTTGGGGGCATAGTGCCTTTTGTCAGCATAAGCTTCTAAACTCACGTCATCATTTCTGGAAGTGCAACTTTTGCACCTGGTTTTGTAAAACCTAATATTCAGCTATATTCAGAAAGTTTCCAAGAAAACAAACAAATTAAAAAACAACAAAACAAACCAACAAAACCTAATGAAAAAAACTCACAAAAATCCTAGATTCAAAAGTCCTGATTTCAGGTCCAAAGAAGTTATTAGAGCATTGAACTAAATCTCAATATCTTCAAAAATGCTGGAGAGAGTCCCATCACAGGACTTTGATTTTATCTGCATTCTGCTGGAGGAAATTCAGTTTCATTTAAAGTTTTATGTCCAGCAAACAAGCCTCAAATACAGAGACAGGAGAATCAATATTCAGTTTAAGTGAAATATAAATCTGGGTTTCATCGGCATAATAGCAAAAGCCAAGCCCTATACTTATGAATAACTTGTCTCACAGGCAAGATATAAATTGTCAACAATGGAGAAGCTCAGAATACATCCCAGAGGACTGCTGCAAGTGACTTAGACAGAAGACAAACACATGCATTGAAAAACCTCTCATGGTGAAATAAATGGCCACTGGTGAAAAAAAACAAAAATTATTTAGAGTTCTAATCAAAAGTTCAGCCTGGTTATGGAGCAGGATCAAGATAAAAAGCTAAGTCTTGAATATAGCACAATAAAGCACAGGAATCAGATCAAGAGGTTTCTTTTTTTTTTTTTTTATCTGTCACTGATAAGTCATTAAAAATGTTGGCTGAAGAAAGTCTCTACAGTACCAACTTCCCAAAAAACAGCTTCTGACTGAGATAATTAAAAGTTAGCCCAGCTGAGAACATCCCACAGCCAATATCTACAACGTCCAGCTTGGAGAGTTTTTCTTTTTCTAAGGAAGATTCCTAACAAGTATGTTTTGGGTCTGCTACCAATGCTTGCTGTCTACTCAGCCCCATCTGCACTTGAATTCACATTCCCCACAGATCCTGTCTAAAGCAGCAAGGAAATCTGGTCTAACAATAGTTCTGCTGACACAGGCTGTACAATCTCCATCCTTGCATCTGCAAGGATAGAGAACTTGATCCAAAACTCAGCCCTGAGAGCCTGGTCTATCTGGACCTGCTTCAAGCAGGGAGTTAGGCTAGATGCCTTCTGGATGTCCCTTCCAAACTGCGTGACTCGATGAGTCTATGACGCGTGTGCATGCAGCAGCTGATAGACTAATGTGATAAAGCAGGTTTTAGGTTTAATTCTTCATGGTTTCTGGCTACTTAAAAGGAGAAAGCAATAGCAGTGGAGCAGAGCTACCCAAGAACCTGATCTATACAGTGCGCTCTCATTAAACTTGGAGATGACACCAAACTGGAGGGACCAGTTGATATGCTGAAGGACAGGTCTGCCAGTCAGAAGGCCCTAGAGAATGGGATTTTTGGCAAGACAGATGAAAACTCCTGCTCCTGGGGAGGAATAACTTCTTGCAGCATCACAGGGTCAGCATTACTGACCAACTAGGGAGCACCTCTGCTTCAAAGGACCTAAAGGTAGGAAGCTGAACATGAGGTAGCAGAGTAATCTGGCAGCAAAGATGGCCAGCATCCTGAGCTGTTTAACAAGAGCACAGCCAGACAATTAAAGGAAGTGATTACCTGCCTTTATTTAGTGTCTGTTTTGTTTTGGTCCCAAAATAACAGAAAGGTATTGATAAATTGTAGTGAGTTCAGTGAAAGGCCACCAAGGTAATCAGAGGGTTGGAAAAGTGCCTGTAAAGAGAAGCTGTGGGACTTGGGCTTGTTCAGCCTGGGGAAGGAATGGCTTTGGTGGGACTTGACTGCAGTCCCCCAGCAGGCTAACAAGAGTGCGGAGCCTGTTTCTTTACTATGGTATATGCTGGGAGGGGACAAGAGAAAATAGGTGTAAGTTTAAGCAAAAAAGGTTCAGACTGAACATAACAAAAAACTTTTTTGCAATAAGGACAGTCAGGCAGTGGAGCAGATTGTCTGTAAGGTTACGATCTCCTCTCCAAAGGTTTTCAAGATGCAACTGGATAAAGCCCTGCAAAACCTCATCTGACCTCTTTACTGACCCTGCTTTGGGCAGAAAGCTGGGCTGGATGGCCTCCTGAGAGCCCTTCCAACCTGAATTATCTTGTGATCCTATAAAGCCAATGAGCCTGTAAAAGAAAGATTGCTCCACCTTGCTCAAGAGGTGGAATGCACTGTTTCAGGTATATATTAAACAAAATGAGAACACCAACCATCAACAGAAAATTCACTTTTGAACCATCAAAAATATGTGCTTGTCATTCTAATGACTAATTTAAAGAGAAAACAGTCTCTCTGGATGTAAACTGCTCTAAGATCTAAAATTAATCTAAGATCTAAATTAAAAATTAATTCAGAATAGATTGGGGGAGGATGGAAAAAGACAGAAAAAAATACTGAAAAAAAGCCACCTTTTAAGAACTAGAATTTCCCATAACAGAGACTTTCAGAGGCTCTGGGGGGTACACAAACATTTAACATATAAGATACACAGGCATCTACTACTAAGCTAAACAAATATATTGCTTGTATGGAATTATTTTCTGCTTCTCAAGTCTTTAAAATACATTCACAATAATCATTCAGGTTTCACAATGCTATTAACATTAGAATTGAGATGTGCATGTTCATTGTAAGTGTAAAGTAAGGCTCTCAAAGTGTACTGAAATCATAATCAGAGCTGCTAAATAGCTTCAATTCCCACCTGATACTCGTACTCTGTGTAAGGCAGCAACTTGTCATCTTTGAAGGAGGTTGAAGAACCATTGTAAACGAGTGAGAGGTCTAAATTTATGTGGGCTTGAGTTGTTCGCCTCCTGTAAAGCTCATAGTACAAAATCTTCCCGTTTGGCTGCTTCGGGCCGGTCCACAGGATGGAAGCGGTCGACTGGAAGCCGCCTGCTGTTTGTATTTCAACGAGAGGGGCCGGCTGCGCTGCCGGCGGCGCCTCCAGCGTCTGCGCCGGTGCCCACTCACTGGAGGCACAGCCCAGCTCCGTGCAAGCTTGGAGCTGGACTTCGTACCTTGGGGAACACAAAGCAGGAGCAAGGTGATTAAAACTCTGCAGACACAAATGTAAACCGTGCGTGAGATCTGGCGGATTTCTGAACTTCTCACGGTCTTTGGAATTTTTAACAGGCACGCAATTTGTATGGACACACAGATTATGTGCTGTGCCTTGTGTAGCAAAGAGGAAGAACACTATCTTCTGGGTTTTTATTTGGGTGTGGTTTGGTTTTTTTCAGAGCAGTTAACATCTGCAGGAGTCAAGTGATCAAAATCGTTTTGATTTTGATGATACAAATCAAAATGATGATTCATTGTAAGAGATGATTTGGATGTCATTTGAGAGATGTAGAGCTCCTCTATTACTCTCTTTGGATTTAGATTAGTTATATGTAAATAGTAGACAAACTTATCAACCATGTAACACACACAAATTATGCCTACACAAATATAAAAGCAAAGGTCAGGTAAATAATCAAGAATTAGTGGGAAGATATTACCTCAGTATCAAGTGCATTTCTGTAGCAGTCTGGTACCCTCTCCTAAGTTTTAGCTTTCACTTAATCACAAATCACTTGTTTCCAGCTCGAGGGTTCAAACACGATCCATTAATTTCAGCTCAGCTACCCTGTGAAGGGGCCAGCTACCATGACTTTGGTCTCCCCACCCTGAATTTTGTCAACTAAAGCCCTACTTATTCTCGATAGCAGACACCATGTGAAAAATACACCAGTACAAGATTGCACATTTTGGAGTCTACAGCAGAGTGCTGAATTACCCCTTCTATTAATTACAATCTAAGTCAACACTATGCACTTCATCAAGATGATATAAAACCAGTTATAAATTATAAATTTAAAAGAAAAAATTCTTGTTTTATTATTTGCTTTTTAGCAAACAACCCCATGGGTCTGACTATCTGTTTAAGCAAGAAGGCTGAGCTGCCTGCCAGCCCACTGCACCACCCCACGACATTTATTCAACAAATGGGTTCTTCCAGACTTACCTGCTGTAGGGCTGTAGCTGTGCCACTATGTATGACCGTCTCAGAAAGGAAACATGAGATGCATCAAAGTCAAAAGTCTTCTTTCCCGTTTCACCAGGCTTGTGGATCGAGACCGTGTAGTTTCTAATGTCACCATTTACTTTGATAGGAGGATCCCAGGCCACCAAAATCTCACTGGAAGACCATGCCTGCAACCTAGGAGGCAACATCCCAGATGGAGCAGAGGGGTTGGTTTTTATCTGAGCTGAGGGGCTGGTGACGCTGCCCTGGCTGTTATTTGCTGTGACAGTGTAGCTGTACTCCATGCCTGGCATTAGGGTGAAATCAAGATAGCGAGTTTCCAGACCAGAGTAAACAAGCACACCATCCCTCCTTAGGTCGTAGCTTGTGATTTTGCCATTGGGCTTATCTGGGAGTTTCCATGTGATTTCGATTGACTCCGAGCCCATGACTAGCAGTCTGGGAGCTTCCATATTTAATGGTGGAGCCTCCATGGTCATCACAGACTGAGATGTGCTAGAGGTGCAGCCCCCGGCAGTACAGGCGACCAATGCAAAATCGTACTGCGTGTAAGGCTGCAAGTTAGAGACCAACATTTGCAAACTTTTGCCAGGATAATACTCTTCATTGCCTAATTTCAATATGTACTTGGTTATATCTCCATTTTGTATTTGGGGGGGTGCCCAGGATGCACTGATCTGAGTGGCACTGACAGCTCGCAGAGATGGGGGGTCCACCAAGGCAGGAGCTGCTTCCAGTGTCCGTATTGCAGCTGGCTCACTGGTAGAGCAGCCCCCCATGGTGCAGGCAACCACTGCATAGCTGTACACCGTGTAGGGCAGCAAGTCCTCATCCACGTAGCTGAGAGTAGCAGCGTCGAAGCTGAAAGGATAGAGAACATCATTCTTCAGCAGCCTGTACGACTGGAGAATGCCATTGGGCTGTGCCGGGGGCGTCCAGGATATGAGCACTTTATGGGGGTTGGCTGACACCACGGATAAACTGGGGACAGCAAGATTTTTTGGGGCAGTTTGACTAGTCTTTGCCACTGTCCAGGAGCTGTCAGCATAGCCTGCTGCATTCCAGGTGCGTATTTTATATTCATACCTAGTCCACGGCTGTAAACTTCTATCATTATAGGTGAATGTATTGCTTTCGGTGTTATATTCTGTGAAAACAATTTTCTCATCTTCTGTTGTTGCTCCGTGCCCCGCAACAGTCTCTTCTGTGTGTCTGTGAATAACTTCATAGCGAATTATTTTTCCATTCGGATTAATTGGCTGCAACCAGCTCAGTTCAACGTTGGTGGCATTCACTGCCTGGATTACAGGTGCCATCTGGGACACTGGGGGAGCTTCATCTGTCCAGACTGGCTGGGGTGGAGAGTGAGTGCAGCCTGCTGCATTGCACGCCTCCAGCACGAGCGTGTACAGGGTGTACGGCTCGAGGCGCCGGAAGAGGAACTGGCGAGACAAACCACTGTACTCCAGGTGGTCATCACTGAAAACATTGTAGGTCTGGTGAATTAAGGAAGAAAAAGAAAGAAAGGCAGACAGGGGAGGAGGGAAGGAAGGACAGAAGCCAGGATAAAAGGAAAACAAAACAAAACAATTTTTGTCAACAACCAGTAGATGAGACCCTTAATCTTTGCAATAGGGTAAGGACTATTAACCAATGATTCAGAAACTTATTCTTGCTCTTAACAATCAGCACATAAACAGATCATTGATACAAAAGGAATGTTTTGATCCAATTTTCATTATTTTTTTTTTCATTTTGAATGCAGTAATAAATCACTTAGTGACAGTTTTCATTATATTTGATTGTTATCAAGTTTCATTGCAAGGCTCTCACAGGGCAGCAGAAAGCTTCTCACAGACTAGTTCTAAAGAATATCACTTAAGGAAAAAAAACCTCCAAATAAATCCATCTAGTTGCAAACCTTGCAGAGAAAGGTTAACACTCTGTTGAAACCATTGAGCTAAAAGAAGTTCCAAATTTCAGAACAACATTCTATTAAATCCAGGTTTTCTACAAACACATTTTGGTCATGTCCAACTTTATGATGAGTAAGATTATGAGCTCTCATGTGCAGCTTTCTATGCATTAAATGAACAATTTGGTTCAGTTTAGATGAAAATTTACAGTCAGAGAGTAGCACAAGAATGTTATTATTCATTTTAATATAATGACAAGCATAGAGAACTCACAGAATGTCTTGTGCTTATATAGGACTTCCATCTTATTTTAAACTATAATGCATTAGATTGAATCTTTTTCAGCAAAAAATGTTTTAATTTGATATTCAGCATTTCCCTTCTCTTTTTTAATTAAGTGAACTGTCAAGATGAAGATTACCTTAATCACACCATTGGGTTGGGAGGGCTCTGACCATTTTAGCAGCAGAGCCCTGCCATTTTCTTTCTTTTCCACAGTGAAGTTGCTCAGGCCACTGGGTGAAGCTTCCAAAGTGCGCACAGATGTCCAGGGGCTTGAAACCTGCCCGGCGTTGTTTACAGCTACGACATGAATATGATATGTTGTGAAAGGTTTCAATCCAAATAAATGAGCCTGATGCTTCGTTCCCTGAAGCAAGAATACAGATGTTTGAGTTAGTTAAAAAAGTAATCAGCATCTGTGGTTTATGTCACTTGGAAAATGAGGCCTCAGCCCTGGGTCACTACTGACTGCTTTGCAGAATACCCCATCTGGTTACTAGGAATTTTTTTTGGTGGTTTTTATGATTGAGCCTCAAAAAGAAATTCTTAGGGTTTAAAAAAATTATCTATCATTATGATGGAGCCTTTGGAGTGAATTCCTTGCGAGTCCTCCACAGTCTGAATCTCAGCTAGGACACAACTTACAATTCATTCAGCATGTGTCTGAGCTTGCTCAGTGAGGATGAAGCTTCCTGGAATTGGACTCAAGCATGTAAAAACCTGTGGTACACGAGTGATGCCTGCCTCTACAGAAATCTTACACATCTTGTGTGTCCATGTGACATTTCATAGGCATGCTGTCCTGTTCTAGCTAATCAGGCCATGGCAATCTGGATAAACAATTTGTGAATCCCATGGGGCTCAGCCAGGGCTGCAAGGACTGGTGCTGACCTGCTGCCACACCAGAGCACAGCCCAGCAGAGGGGTATGGTGGGGATGCAGACTGATGGACATCAGCCGTGGCCAGGAGGGGCCACTGGCATCCCAGCTTACCCCAAACAGCATCTGACACAGACCTGACACTGCTCGGGCAAGGAGAGCCTCAGCACAAAATCTGATCTAGGCAGGAAGGCGAAACAGCCATGGAATTATTTTGAACAGTCACAAAAGGCACAGTGACCAACAAAGAACAGGAGTAACATATTCCAGAAGGAGACTGTGCAGATGTGTCTGATCAGAGGAGCAAAGATAAAAGGAGTTCAGCTGATCACTGATATATTTAATCTCATTTTTAGCTGTACTTTGGCATGAATTATATAGACCACAGGAAAGGGAGTGCAGGCATTAAGTTGCCTTCATGTGATAGAAAGAGCTGAAGTCAATTTCCCTGTGTCAGTAAAGTCGTATTAAGTGGTTAAATGCTAACATTTCCAATTGTTTAATATTTAAACATTTGTTAAGCTATTGGACTCAGAAACAAATTTTAAAGAAATATTAATTTCTTTTTTTAAATATTAAAAGTTAGATCATAAATATTTAAATAGTTATTTCCTCAAAACAATGAGTTAGTCTTTTAGATAAATATAGCACAGCATTTGAATGACCATAATGAATATTAAATCTGACGATGCCACAAGTACAGATTATAAACATACTTTTCTGATAAATGATTCCTTTTTTCTGTTAAACAAGGCAAACACTAGCAAGATTAATAATGCAAAAAAGTATAATTCTTTGTTAGGAATTCCCAGTCATCACTGCCAAAAAAGCATAAGCTGAAATGCAAATAGCAATCACCTCGAACAGATTATATATAAAAAAGCTCTGGCTGCTGTGGGACATTTAGAGATATCTTTTGTCATAAGAAACATGGAAAGCATGTGGGCTATAAAGCAAAAACATATGTATATTGTCAATAGCAGCACCTGTTCAATTACAGTTTATTTCGGTATGGAGAATTTCGTTCAGCCCCTAGATGGCAATACTATCAAACACTTTTTGTAACATGAGTACTTAATGATTAACAACGTGCGTTCAGTCATCCAACATACTCAAGGCAGCCATTAAAAAAATAACAAACCTGATTTCATTATAGATTCTTTTAATAAACATTTATGGCTTAGATCCTTGAAAGTGGAAGCGTTTAAACTGCCATAGCCAAAAAACCTATACAGCCGACTGCAAAATTATGAACTGCAGGTTAAAGAACCACGTTTAAATCGAGGCTCATGCTTAGCATAAAAATCTGGCATCAGAAATTATGTTGGCACAAAACATGATTAAAATTAGCTTTACAATTGGATGCAGTCTGTATTAATAGTTTTTACGAGGACAGTTATCTATTAGGTTTTCAAAGCAGAACTTTTAAAAGCCTAAAATTTACATTCCATGGTTCGGGGGTGGGGATGGAAGGAAGGGAGCACACAGCATTAAATTACTGCCCCTGAACTGCTACACAGAGGCTCTCTGAAGGTACAAACACGTTATTAAAAACATCAGACAAAAAGCAATGGCTCTGCTTTTTAATGAGCTGCATCATCGGGTGGGTTTTTGTGACAGCAAGGCTACAAAACACTAGACTTCTATTTTTAAACAGAAAACTGGCATATTTTTCATCACCCTCTACCATTTTCCCACTAAACCCCAAGATTTAATTATTTACAATTCTCACTACACTTTGAAATGAAACAAGGATGGAGGGATTTCCTTGCCTGCAGTTCATCATGTTCTCTGGAGACTGCTAAACCATTCCTTCCAGGGATGACTTTTATCCCTGGCTCCTACAGATACTTCTTGAAGAGCAAACGGTTTACATGTATTTTTGTTTTGTTTGGTTTTGAAGTAAGCTCAGGGGATATACTCCCAGAATACAGAGCCACGCTTTCTCCCCCTGCACTGCTGCCATTGCCAGTCGTGAATTTGCTCAGCTCAAAGGCTGATGCTGAAAAGAGTATGGATGGCAGACTCGGTGATTCATTTTAAGAATCACTTTATGTCCTCCCATGACATTTTCAGCCTAGAAATACTGTCCTGCTGGAATGGTCAAATATAAATTGTAAAATACACCTTGCACTGATAGCACTGTAACTTTGGCTTCAGTGGGCAACGACACAGCCTGAAACAGGCGCAAAATAAAATCATTGTCTGGAATATTTTCCCAGTCTTCCTCTGAAAAGCCATAAACTCATATTTCCCATGTTTACACGTGCTAACAGTCCAGATTTCATTCACCATTAAAAGAAAACCAACAAAATAAAATTTTAATGTGAACATTAAGATGTTCGTAGACTGGCTGACCATGAAATCCAATGGACTTCAAGCCCATGCCCTCCTTTCACTGTCTGCAGCTGTGAAGCATTCACACTCCATCAGTCATTAAATTAAGAATATTCCAGCAAACATTCAAGCGTGTACAGTCTCACATTCCTCTTCTATGGCCCTTTCATTCTTTCCATGCAAACACTACAGAAATGGACACCTGACAGAGGAGGGAGGTTGCGACAAGCCACTGTGACCTGATCACACCCTGTAGCCCAGAGCCCAGCCTTTGACATGGTCCTTGCTTTTGGCAGCCTGGTCTCCTCCCCTGGTGCAGCTCTAGCAGCACCACCCCTACTCCAGGCAGGACCTTTGTTTTTGCTCTGTAAAGTGCTTCACATGCTGCCAGTGGCAGCACAAGCTGTTAACAGCAACAAATACACTCCTCCACTAACTGCACTCTTCTCACTGTAAATTAGGATAAAAGTTATTTGAAATAAAATCTTGTTTTAACACATTTTTCCAAACATAAAATGAGAGAACACGAATAATGAATAATGCATTCGTCAAGATTTGCTTCAGATTGCCTTTTTTGTTTGTTTATTTTTTAATTCATGAACATAGAAGTCACTTAAAGCCTGGAAACAAATTAGCATAATCTTTCATGCCATTCAAAGGCAGTGGCATCCATAATGCAAGGTGCCTGCCTTCCTCTCTACCTCTTGGTCCTCCTCCCAGGCACGGGCAAGGCTGTGCAGCCTTCAAGGGTCTGATGATTTTACACTGCCTACTGTGATTGCTTTTGACTACTTGAAGTGCCCCTAAGGTGGCAACAGGGTCAAGAGGTCTTTGTAGGTTGAAAATGATCAAAAATTAGCATTGATCTGTAGCTGTCAATAATACTCTGCACGGGTGGACTCCCTGCACAAATGTTTAAACTGCATACAACTACACAACCTAGTCATCTTTGACTCTATCGATCTGATGAAGCAGCACTTCCAGGGGTGTCACTCTGGGCTTCTCTTCTTCTTTCAAGACAGGCCAGTTTACCCAGTTGCCTAGGTCTCAGGGAATGAGTTCAAACTGTGACAGACACATCAGAAGATCTCTGAACCACTGAAGAGCTGCCCAGCAGGCAGTTTGACTATGTCCCTTCTTCAGGGGTAATCATCAAAGCTCAGCAAGTCATCACCAGTCATGTTAAGGTTAGGGTCTGGTTTCTTCTCTCTCCCTATCTTCTCTTTGTATCATAATCTGTACTTGGCAGGTATCTTGCACAGCTGAACAAAAAGCTAGCTCATTCTTTCTGTAGCCTCTAACTAAACCCAGCGGCATCAGACACTACCACACTGCTAATTGCAGTAGTGGCACAGGGATCCAGACCAGCTCTTTCATAACCTGTGGACATAAACGATGGGAAGGCAGGTCAGCAGAACATCCCCTTGTCTAGAGGCAGAGATGGGGAACAATCCCTGG
This sequence comes from Promerops cafer, assembly GCA_013398275.1. NCBI lineage: Eukaryota > Metazoa > Chordata > Aves > Passeriformes > Nectariniidae > Promerops > Promerops cafer. The sequence goes on from VZSE01003880.1 coordinate 1,221,806, forward strand.
ACAAGGGAGGAGAAAGCTATGGTCTTCTGACAGCCAGAACATCAATCCAACCATCGTCTGACTAAAATGTTCAAATTCTCCCTCAAGGAAGTCAAACAGATTCCTCCACACCTCACAGAAGCAAGGGGGAATGCTTGGGAGTTTATAAAGATACTCAGTTTGTCCTGACTATTGTCATTATCATCTTATCCAGTTCCCTGTCTAATCCAGACTCTTTGCCATTTTCTGCAAAGCACTGGGAGCACTTCTACCTTGACTCTGATGTTCACTCTTATCTACCAGACTATTCTTAGCCCCTGCCTTCACCCTGAACATTATACTGAGCTCATATTCACATGCAAACACTAACTTGTCCTTTGGGCTGCCTTCCTTCTTGGCCTTATATCATGCACACTGTGTCTTTTCCATTTAAAAAATCTACTCTATTCCTGCAGCCTTATGCTCAGATTCACAAGGATATAACTTATGGATACACAAGTAATCTATGAGTCTATTCCTGTAGCAGTGCGGACTGGAATATAAATTATTCCCATGGTAGTACTGAAAAATCTCAAAGGTTAGTCAAACAGAAACCAACATGTTATTCATTTAACCAGAAATTATCTTGCCTACAGGTAACCAGAATTTCCACTTTTACAAGAAATTGATGTTGCACTAGTTATTTTCCTTCCAATTTGTATAAAAAATAATTTTAGATTTTTCTTTCTTTTTTTTTGTAAATTTCACTCTTCAAATGTTACATTTTAAGAATTTTGCATCTCATTTTAGAATTTTAAAATTGCCTTTCAACACATGTATTTAATTTTAAATAATGACTTGATTATTTGATATGACCCAACAGGATTTCAATAGCAGCAAAATGTACCATACAGGTAATAATTTTTATGGCAAATAAAAACCCAAATAATGAAACTAGAAAAATATTTAAATAAAGTTTTTAAGTTTGCAAATCCAGATAGTCCCTTATTAAACCTGAAATAATTTTAAAACATTTTTGCCTAGGGAATATTAATCCAAATTGTCTTTGGTTGGGATGAAAGGACACTCTTCTTTTCCCAGCCTTGAGATGGTTCGATGCAGTCTGTTCTTCTACAGTGGCTAGGAAATGACATTCAAAAATTCATTATATTTGAGCCTGCTTTTCTATAAACAAATGTAGGAAATTTAAGTTTAAAAATGTATTGGAATAAATTCAGCCCACAAAGAAAAGCACATAAAATGTCTTCTTATTAAAACATAAACACTGATTACATGATCATAAAAATATTCTTTCCTTGAGACTCCTGGCAAAATGCTTTTTTTTTTTCTTCAACTTTAAGAATGTTCTTGTACTTTATTTTTGAGACAAACTGTAGTTTTGCCATCAACACCAGAGAGCACAATTTTTCTCTCCTCTGTGACCCAATGCTCTCATCCTTTCCTAATAGCACCATTCTAGCAGCCTTTTTAATAAAAACCCTCATCTGCACACCCTGTTTCACTTGCCACATAACAGAATCATTTCCTGTGCCAACAGTCCTACATGGGCTTGTGGACTGTACTAGGAAGAAACCTTTAAAAACAACAGTAATCTAAATTCAAAATATTCTGCAAATAACAACAATTAATACCTGATAGAAAAATACTACATTGCAATTAATCGTCCTCCTTCCTGGCAGGGCATGTGAATTGCACGTAGTTGAATCTGTCTCATGGAGTTGCTGCCTATTTTCACACTAGACAGTTTTCTTTCCTGGCACACCTGGGACCTGCTGCAGTCTCACCAGGCATCTGAACCCCTAGCTTTGACTTGAAAGCAAAGCAACACAAAGAAAACTAGGATGCATTGCACATTAAAATGAAATCAAATAAAATCAAGTTGGCCTTTGGGTAGCAGTACACTTTTAAAACACCAATGATGTTGCACTTTTGATGGTAAAACCTTGAAGAAACCTCTTTGGGCAAAGTCAACATTGCTATTTCAGTGAGATTCCTCTCCTCTCCTCTCCTCTCCTCTCCTCTCCTCTCCTCTCTCTGT